>JAYMSP010001605.1:0-30428 GCA_036897095.1 Plantago elongata | reverse complement strand
CGTCTCGGTATACTTAGTCTACAAACTCTATGACGTAGGTAACCGGATTCCATATCCGAGTTTCCTAATTATTTCCGGTACTTTAATTAATTAAATATCTGGCATTTAAAATAGTCGACACTATTTAGTAAAACTTAACCTTTAATCTTAAATAAGTTCCTAAAATTATTTACGTCTTCTGAAAATCGTCAATGTGACATTTTATTTTATTTTCAAAATTACATCCGGTATATAACTCCTAACATATAAATTCAGACAACAGACGGCAAGTCTGTCTCAGTATAATCCCAACCTATTACAGTAGCTAACCAATAACCGCTTCAACATTGCAATATCACCATTATTATCATATCACCATTCTCTAGTCGACGGCCAGTCGACGTCTATTCACAATCCAACAGTATATAGTCTAATTTAAATTCAACAACAGTCCGCAACCTGCGGCAATTATTCTACAATTGAGCCAGTCGACACTATATTCAACTACAACATTATATACAGTACTTAATATCACCGGCTACGCTAATAATTTAACAGGTTAACATTATAATTTAATTCCCCAATAACGGATAATAACCGGTAATAACGATAATTAACGATAACTAACGATGATAATAATGGGGAATAAATACGACATTAACCGAGCGAGTGTCGAGCGCGAGGCGAGGAGATGACAGGCAGCGTGACAGCAGTCGAGGCGGTGTTGACGGTGCGGCACGGCTGCGAGGAATTATTAATTAATTTCTCGTTCAGTATTCGAATAAAATGGAAATTCGATTGAGACACTTACCGGAATTATCGGTCGAGCGAACGACTCAATTCCGGGAAAAATAGTCGGCAGTAGTGGTGTGTGTCATCGCCGGTGGTCGGAGATGGCGGAGCAGTGGCGGTGGAAGAGGGAAATGGGGAGAGGAAAAGGAGAAAGAAGAGGAAAATGTGGTGTGGAGGAGGAATGGAATGGAGGGTCGGTATTTATAGTGTGAAGGCGGCGGTTAGAGGCGGCCGGAGGCGATGGAGGCCCGCGTGTCCGGTGCCACCTGGCCACAATTCCTCCCTTCCCGTGCTGATTCGCCTTCTTCCCGTCCAACACGTGTGCTTGGCCGCCATTGTCACGCAGCCTCGGGCCCATGGCGGCGCCGCCATGGCCGGTGGGCTGCGCGTTCGAGCCGGGCCGGGATGGGCGACTTGTTGTGGCGGTTTTCGAATTGGCACGGTGACTGAGCCGGCGAATTGAATTTGGCACGGAGAGTGAAAGAAGCAGGCACGGTTGTTTGATCTGGGGAAGAAAGGCTCCAAAATGACCAAAATACCCTTACTTGAAAAGAAAAGAGAATAAGGAGGTAGGGATATATTGGTAATCTTACCATTATATACACCTGGCTTCGTCTGGCTTCCAAACGGCTAGTAAATAAATTCCGAAAAAATGCGAAATCGATCCCCGGGCACTTGTTGAGTTGAACTCGAGCCATAGGAAACTAAAAATAAATAGTTTTTATTTTTTTATTTTTATTATTATTTTATTGACATATTCCTAATTCTTATTTTAACGTCGAATCTGCTCAGCGTTAAAATTCTAATATCGACTCAATATATTCACGTAACAGTTTCGCTCGTGCGAAACAATAAAATAAATTTTTAATTAATTTTCGCGTGATAAATTTGCGGTTCTTACACTTGTCGCTAATGACACAGCCGAATCTGCCTAGAATATTATTCACCAGATTTTTCAGGACAACCAGAATTATCGTGCTACCTTCCTTGAAACTGAATTCACTAGTCTTCGAATGGTGGAATTTCCCTCCGTGTTTGTCTACTGCAATCGCCTCAAATCTCTCTCCGACCAACTTGCCAACGTTGGCTCCCTT
The DNA here is from genome assembly GCA_036897095.1 of Plantago elongata. Classification (NCBI taxonomy): domain Eukaryota; kingdom Viridiplantae; phylum Streptophyta; class Magnoliopsida; order Lamiales; family Plantaginaceae; genus Plantago; species Plantago elongata. Next base: position 28,563 of record JAYMSP010001605.1, on the reverse strand, counting down.
GTCTCGGACCAACGCTTGGTACTTCGTACCCTCACCGGCCTACATGACTCTTACTCCACTTTTGTTACCCATATCCAACAAAAGAAATCTCTTCCCACCTTCTCCCAACTTTGCTCTCGCCTAAGCTTACACGACACAACTGTCAAGGAAAGAGCTCGTGACATCACCTCCTCTTCGGCTCTTGTTGCCCATTCTACCCCTACCTCCACATCTCAAAACACCAACCGAAACCAAAACTCCAATAGCAACAAGAAAAACAATTCAAACCGCAAAGGCAACAATAATCACGATTGATTATTCAATATTCTTACGTGGAGTTGTACCCTCCAAATCCAATTCCAGTTTGTTGCACTACCATTGATCCATTTTGCTACAAAAGATAATACAATGTCTAGAGAGAGTTAGGGAGAGCAACCCTAGAGCCATTCATAGGATTCCGGCCGCCCACCAGCCACCAAACATGTACCTCCATAGCCATAAGCCTTCCCTTGGTCATCCCGGAGCCGTAGATCATCGTAGGGGTCCTGAGAGAACTGATTTTGAAAACACCAGACGACCATCAAGTGCGAAGGTGAGTGAAGTTCATCGGACATGGGCAGCTAAGTTGGGAAGGAATTCAGAATCCATTTATATCTCAAATTTACTAGATAAATGGTTAGTGAAGGACGTAAAAGAGATGCTACAAAAGATGTGGAAGGTAAGGGATGTCTATATGCCAACCAAGAGAAACAAAGAGGGCAAGAGATTTGCATTCGCAAGATTCGACAAAGAGGAAGATATTGAGAGTATACTTAAAAGGCCTATGGATTGGTAACAACAAAATCTTGGCGAATAGAGCCAGATTTACAAGGATGGAGGCTAACAGTAATTTGGCGACCGACAAACCACGTAACGTGGTGCTCCTTCCAAAGTACAGACAAGAGGGAGTAAGCTATCTTCAAGTAACAAACAAGAGGCTGGTGGAGAAGGACACCATGATGCCAGAGAAGAGGGTTGTTGAAAAAAAAAAAGAGAAATTAATGACTTGAAGAAAATTGAGGTTGACCCATGGGGGGGGGGGGGCTTGGAAACGGAAAATAAATATGTAAAAAAGAGTGGGGGCCCCCCGGGGGGGGGGGGGGGTCTAGATACTGGAAATCAGAGAAATACCCGTGAATGTAACAATGGCTACAGGGAAAGAGACATGTATGACATTCTTTTCAAACCTGATAAACAGAAGGTTACATGGGCTAAAAAACTGTTTGATTGGCAACCTGAAACCAGGGGTGAGAGCCGAAGATGTGGTCGAATTTCTCCAATCGAAACAATACTATCACACAAGGGTGAGCCAATTGTCCCAAGAACAATGGATCTTAACGAGTTCAGTGGGGGATGAACATCAAAAGCTTGTGCACGAAGATCCAGAATGGATAGATAAGATTTTTTTTTTCAGATTTAAGCCAGTGGGAGGAGGAAACTGAGAATGGAAGGAGACGGGTTTGGCTTGACGTGCATGGTGTTCCATTGCATGCTTGGTGCCCACAGTTCTTCAAGAAAATATCAAAAATAGCTTTGGTCAAGTAGTCGAAGTTGATCAAGAAATGCAGTCCAAATCCGATTTGAGGAAAGGTAGAATTATAGTGGAGACACCTTACTTTAAGCACATTTGCAGATGCTTCAAAGTCAAAATCTGGGAAACTTTATTTCCAATTCACGTGCTTGAAGTTAGCTGCAATCACGACGGATTCGGCATTGGAAGCTGGGGACCCAACGACTTCGGAGGATTCAAATCCGGAAGTTGTTGTGTCAAATGGAGAGTCGGTTAACCTGGATTCAGATATTAATGACGACATACTGGATAGACAATATAGAGATTTAATGGATGATTGGGAAGAGGAATTTGACGTGGGGAAAGATGCAAATTATGGGAATAAGAATGTTCTGGATCATAATGAACTTAACAGCTTTGAGAATAATGGAAGTGACATCAATAGGGTGGCAAGTGTGAATTCAGATGATGGCTTGTTAGGAGAGTCTTTGTTGGGCCAAATCAATGGAGAAGATGTTATTGGAAATTCAATTGAAGCAACTGGAATTGGCACTGGAAAGTTGGGCCAGGCCCAAATTAGTCCAACAGTAGAAAAATCGGAATTTGTTGCTCAATTGAGAAATGAAACAGGGAATGAACTTTTTACTTGTCAAAACAATAGTCTGATGGTGAATTTAGATAGAATTATAATTCAATTGGGGAAAGACAAACAAAGAGAAGATAATAATGAGATCACAGCGGCGGACCTTGCAGGTGAGAGATGTTCGATGCCGGCGACTAATGATTCACCCGATCCGTTCAATTTTTACCCTCTTATTCTCAATCATGAGGGTGAGCTCCGTGGTAAGCATAAGGAGATTTCAATTGCAAGTCTTGGCGAGGCTTGTAGCGCTCAAAGGTTGGAGCCTCGAAAATCCTCAGCCGTGCCTGGTAATTGCAATCAAGAGCGAAACCCTGGAGTTGTCAGAAAGATGAAACGAGGAAGGCCATTCAAAAGTGTGGCTCTTACAACATGATTGGAGAAGGTGTGTTTGGATGGTGGTACTGCTCCTTTAGATAGCAAGATTAAGGCGTGTAACAAGTTGTTTTTTCATATGGGAGAAGTTGATGCTTTGGGGTTGTGGAAGATCGGGGAGCAAATGGGTGTTTTGGCCGAAAAGGACAAGGAAGGCGTTGTGAACTTCTTCAACGAGTGCGAGATGCGGGATGAAGGGGCAAAAACTCAGAAGGAAAACATGGAGGTTGTGGCTAGAATTCAGAAGGAAAATAGTGAGGTTTTGGAGTCTAGGAATAGTTTTTAATGCGGATATCTAGTTTCAACATTAGAGGTTTGGGTGGGAAGCTCAAGAAAAGTGTAGTAAGGGAATTGATTCTTAAATAAAAAGTAGAGTTTCTGTGTATCCAGGAATCAAAGCTGGATTTGGTTGATGAAATAATAATTTGGACATTGTGGGGAGGTAAAGAATGTGGTTGGGTGTACAACGGCTCGGATGGGGCATCAAGTGACCTGTGTGTTTATGGGATAACAGAATCTTCGTTAAACAGAACTTTTGGGGAGAAAAGGGGTTGTTAGGTGTTTCTGGACTGTGGGAAGGGGAGTATGTGAATATTGTTAACATCTATGTGCCATGTAGCCATGAAGGTAAGAAAGAATTATGGGAGTTGCTGGAAGCAAAGGATGGCTGGTAAAGAAGGGGGGAAATAGTGTCTATGTGGTGACTTCAATGCCATCAGGAATGTAAGCGAACGTCGTGGAGCTGGCAGTGGTAGGCATCATAGTGAGATGAAGGAATTCGATGATGTTATTAATCAGTTGGGATTGATTGATTTACGATTAGAGCGGAGAAGATTTACTTGGTACACAGATAACGGTAATTTTTGTAGTCGTATCGATAGATTTCTCCTATCATCCGAGTGGGTTGTCAAATGGCCAGCTTTAGTTCAATTAGGACTCAAGAGGAAAGTTTCAGACCACGCAACATTCTTTTTAAAACAGGAGGTGGTCGATTAGGGTCCCAAGCCGTTTAGATTCTTACACTGATGGTTGAAAGAAAAAGGCTTCAAGGAAATGGTAGAAGAGGAATGGAGATCTTATAAGGTGGAAGGTTGGTCAGGCGACATTTTAAAAGAGAAACTAAAATACATTAAAGAAAAAAATAAGATGTTGGCATATTTTTGGAGACTTAGATGGATCAATTGATAAATTGTTAGAATTGGCGAAAGATTTTGATACCAAAATGGAAGTTGGAATTCTGGGAGATGATGACAAGCTGGAAAGGACTAAAGTTTGGGAAGAGTTGAAGAAACTACTGGAACTTAAGGACCATACTCGACTCCAACAAGCCAAAAACCAGTGGGTGAAAGAAGGAGATTCTAACTCAATTTTTTCCATAAATGTGTGGAGAGGAAGGGATGAATGAAGTGCTTAAAGGGGGTGTGAATCAAAAGAAAGTGGATTGAAGGGGTTATGATGTAAAAGATGGTATAAAAGGCCACTTTGAATCTATGTTTACGGCTAACAACAGGAAGTATGAAGTTTTGTCTGATTTGTTTGGTGGCAAGCAGATTTCTGAAGATATGAGACTGTTTTTGGAAGCACTATTTTCTGTATTGGAAGTCAAAGAAACAATATGGAGTTATAGGTTAGAGAAAAGTCCGGGGCCAGACGGTTTCAATTTTCACTTCTTTCGAGCCTTCTGGGATGTTATGCAGGCGGAGTTGATGGGTTTCTTTCACGAGTTCCATTGGAATGCTAAACTAACAAGGGGGCTGAATTCTTCATTCATATCTTTAATCCCGAAGTGTGCGAATCCGATTGCAGTGGAAGAATATCGTCCTATCTCTCTCATTGGGGGAATTTACAAAATTCTTTCCAAGGTGTTGTCGTTGCGCCTTGCGAAAGTATTGGGTGAAGCTGTCTCTCATAATCAATCAGCCTTTTTGGCTAACCGGAATATCTTGAAGGGGATTGTTATCGCGAATGAAGTTGTGGATGAAATGAGGAAAAAGAAGAAAAGAATGTTCATGTTCAAAATTGATTTTGAAAAGGCGTTTGACTCGGTCAGTTGGGAATTTATGCTATATATGTTAAGGAAGTTGGGTTTTGGCGAAGTGTAGTGTAACTGGATTAAGGAATGCGTGTCTTCACCTGAGTCGGCAATGCTTGTTAATGGCAGCCCTTCTTCTTTCTTCAGACCGGGTAGAGGTCTGAGGCAAGGTGACCCGTTGTCACCATTCTTGTATATCGTTGTAGCGGAAGGCCTAAGCAGATTAATTGATAGAGCATGTTTGTATGGAAATTTCAAACCGATCAAAGTTGTTCATGATAATGTCGTGGTATCACACTTGCAATACGCTGACGATTCAATTATTTTCGGTGAAGCCAATAAAGAAAATATCAGGATTTTGAAGAGCATGCTACGATGTTTTGAATGGTTTTCCGGTCTGAAGATCAACTTCAACAAAACTAGCCTGATCGGCACTGATTTAGAGAAAGAAATTCTAGAAAACTGGAGCAGAGAGCTCAACTGTCGGCCGGGTAGCATCCCTTTCATGTATCTGGGCTTATCGATCGGTGCATGTCCTAGAGACAAGCAGTGTTGGTGGAAAATCGTTGAAAAAATGGAAAAGAAACTGGCGGCTTGGGAAAATAATTATCTTTCGCTTGGAGAACGTCTGGTGCTTTTCAAATATGTTCTCTCATCACTACCTTTATACTACTTCTTTTTTCAAAGTCCCATCTTTCGTTCTTACCTGCTTGAAACGGATTCATTGCTGTTTTTATTTTTGGGGGGTGCGGGTGGTGACAGTAGAAAGGTGTGTTGGATAGCTTGGGATAAAATCTGTAGTGCTAAGGAATGTGGTGGTCTAGGTGTCAAAAACCTTGAGTGGTTCAACTTAGCTTTGTTAGGAAAACGGTGTTGGAAACTCGTGTCGGGTGTTGAGTCCTTTTGGTATTCGGTAGTTCGATCAAAGTACGAAAAGTTCGTGGATGTAGTTGAATCTTGTAGGAATTGGAAAGTTTGGGGTAAAGGTTGGTCCTCATGGTGGAGGGACATGGTCAAGTTCGTACGACGTAGTGACTGGTTTTGGTTGGGAATTGAGCGAAAAATTGGGAATGGTAAATCAACTTTGTTCTGGGAGGATAGATGGGTTGATGGGGACTATGTCTTAAGGAATTGTTTCTGCGATTATATTCTTTGGAATTGGATAAGAAAAGTTTGGTCTGTGATGATTAGGAGTGGCAGGTGCAGGAGTGTCTAGAGAATGGAAGTGGAGAAGAAATTTATTTAGCTGGGAAGTTAGTCTTGTGGAAAATTTGGTCACTTTAATTAACAGGTACTCTATGTGCGAAGATGTAGCGGATCATTGGCTTTGGGCGAAGGCTAAGGATTGGATTTATTATGCTAGCATCGTATACAAATTGATTGAAGATGGAAAAAGAGGAACTCTAGATCAATCGAAAAGATGGGGAAAGGAAATCTGGGTCAAAGAAATCCCCCAAAAACTGAATTTTTTCGCCTGGAGGGTGATGTGGGAAAGGTTAGCGACAATGACCGACTTGGTTAAGAGGAAATTTCTGTGTTGAAACAAATTTGGACTGCAAGCTTTGTGACGAAGAAGTTGTGGAAGATCTAAAACACGTGATGTTTCAATGCAGTTTTGCGCGGAAGGTGTGGAAATGTATTTGCAGCTGGTTGGATACTACGGTTTAATTTTCAGGATCGTCTGCGGATATTTGGGATCATTGGCTCTGGACTTCTTCAAAGGACAAGAGTTTCTGGAAAGCTGTTTGGCATGGTTCGAGTTGGTACATCTAGAAAGCAAGGAACAATAAAAGATTCAATGACGCAAATGAGTCGCATTTGGAAATCTTCGAAACAATTAAGATGAATCTGTGGTACTGGTAGTAGAGTTGGAATCTGATCAGACCTTTTGCAAACATTGGGGACTGGAATCGTTTTCCTTTAGAGGTTTTGGTTTGAGTCAGTCTTTCTTTTTCAGATTTAATTAGTTGGGGATTCATGTTCTGTTGGTTGAAACTTTGACTGATCAGTCGGTTGCCTTAAGGGACATCATCGATCTTTTCTTTCTTCTATCTGGATCTCCCCATTTTGGGTCAGTTTTCTCCCTCTAACTCTTGGCTCGAATCTGCATATTCGAGACATGCTAGACGACGAGGGGGGCTGACTTTACCTCGACTCTTTGGTTGGCCTTTTTCTGACGTTTCCTGGACTTGAGCCGGGTTTTTGGTCCTCCATTACGATAGGATGTTGTTTGTTTAACATGGAGTATTTTTGTGAGATTGTTTGTGGTGCTTCTCAGGTCCTGTTGTTGCTTGAGAAGTGGATATGTTGGAGTACTTCTGTATTAGAATTAGGGCTGCTCAATGGACGGATACGGATCAATCCGCATCTGTTTGACCGGATATCCGGTCAAACGGATGAAAAAATAGTCCATCCGTTATCCAATCAGTTCCGAGCGAATTGGATACGGATAAATCCTCCGGATAACGGATAAATCCGGCGGATATCCGTATCCGGTAAATTTTTTAAAAAAAAGAAAAAGAGAGAAAAAGAAGAAGAAGAAAGATAAAATCCCCAAATCACATCTTCTTCCCCACACCCCCACGCCTGCACTTGGATTCGAAGCTTCAGAAAAAGATGGCTGACCCTGAATTGGAAGCCATCAGAAGCACGGTGGAAGAGAAATGAAGAAGACGGAGTGACGGACGGAGGCGGAGCGGAATGGAGAAGACGTCTTAAGCTGGAAAAGGCAAGAGAAGATCATCTTTCTCGCTTGAAGCGTGAGTGGGATGAAGATACTGAGCTTGCTAAGCAATTGGCCAGCCAGAAAGTGGATGCAAAAGAAAAGAAGGATGTGTTGCCAAAATCCAAAGAAGACAAAGATTTTGAAAATACGCAGCTTAGAATCTTTTTCCCTAAACTGAGGAAGGTAGATTTTAGTTAGGTTAAATGGTAAAATAACAAAAACCCCTGGTCTAACGGATAAACGGATATTCGCGGATATCCGGCAGATTTATCCGTTTTATCCGTTCAAAACGTATGAAGGAATATCCCATCCGCGATCCGATCCGTTTTTTAACGGATTGATCCGTATCCGTCCTTTTGCGCGGATAACGGACCGGATTTGCGGATACGAATAAAATGAGCAGCCCTAATTAGAACACTACTGGTGTTCATGTTGTGATCAATAAATTTTTCTCCTTCTAAAAATTGATCCACTTGTGCTGCCTACTCGATTTTGTTGAGTTGTGTGTTCGATGCCTCAAGCCAAATGGTGCGCACTCGCAATAGAATACTTCCCATGCTTCGTTTTAGCCCACACTCGCCTATCTTATGCAAACAATAACGAAATAGGGGTCTAACTCTTCAAAATTATAAATACTAGTATAAATGTATAGATATATTGTGTATCGCATAAAATCGATATAATATGTAACTCATAAAATTGATATATTGTGTAACACATAAAATTCATATAGTACATATTAAAGAAAAATTAAGCGAATAGATTTTTCGTATGCTTTTTTCCTTCCTTTTCAAAAAAGAAAAGGTTAAGCCGTGAATATCCAATTCAACTCAACTGCATTTTTGTATAAATATATTATATAAAAGTTCAATTTAAATTCAAACAATTCAATTACAATTCTATATTCCGTTGACAATCTTGAATTTGTACTGAAAGTAAATTGGACGTTCCCTCCATGCAAATTATGACCGGTCCATGTTTGCCTAGCCCACGATAGTCATCCTACTCTAGTTGGACCTTTAATTTTGGAATAACTGGATAGTCCGTTTCTCCATAGTTATGACATTGATCCAGTAAGGGAAGCAGTCTCAAACTAATTTTATTTTTTAAATAAGATAAATAATTTTCATAACGATATATAAAATCATCTGTTAATAAAATTATTTAAACACCATTTGAGGAGACTTATTTATATTAATTAACTTATCATTTAATTTATTAAATATGTTGATTCAAATCAATTACATTATGAATCATAAACTTTTACTACTTTAGGTTATGAGTAATCCGCTTTCAATTACATATCCGAATTTCAGTCACCGTTAGTTTTGTCAACATATGCAAACACTAATATATACTGTGGTACCTAATGATTATAGAAATATTTCAATACAAATATATATATTGAACTTGATTAATTTGAGGGAACGTGCGAGGCAACATGGGACACGATATGATCACCTAACTCGGGTGGCTATATATGCAATATTCAAGACCCTCTTTTACAAGTTTTGAACTTTAGAGTACTACAATACAATTTGGATTAATTTACACAGCATTATCATGTTTGTCGATTGATTGTTGCGTGTTGGAATGGAGACGTTGGTGTACAAAATAATGTTGAGGTTGAATTCAAGCTCCCCAATAATATACTCATACGTGATGCAACCGTTCCCATTTCCGTAATGGTTAGTAGCACCTACCCCTTCCTCCTTGATCATATTGTCGATGGTTGTTATTTTCAGGACCATGACATATTAGCTCTGATCAATGATATTGTTGATAAGATCAGTTACTATGTCATGTCGATGTTGCCCGGTGACACTCATGAGTACTTGAGTTCCGATAGCATATGTCTGAATGAAGATTGCATAGTCAACCGCGAGGATGTGTATTCCACTTTGTTCCTTAACACCAGCAGGGCATCTGTCATCCCGAACCACTGTATTCACCTTAAGGTTGGGTGTCCCATCATGTTGTTGAAGAATATAGACCAGACAACTGAATTATGTAATTGTACCAGACTGGACGTGACTTACATTTAGGACCAAAGTCATACAGACCAGTATGATAGCTGGTAAGAACACCGGCAAAAATGTTTTGATAGAACATATGCTACTTACACCCTTCGACCTCACCAAATTTCCAGTCAGGTTCCAGAGGAGACAGTTTCCATATATGTTTGCTACACCATAGCTATCAAATAGAGTCAAGACCAATCTCTAGCTCAAGTCGGTATTTACCTTCCTAGGTCAGTATTCAGCCATTGGCAACTTTATGTTGCATTGTTCAGAGTCACCAGCAAGAAGGGTTGATTGTGTTGGTTTTAGATGAAGAAGGCAATTCCACTGACACTACAACAAATGTAGTGTATAAGGTGGTTTTGTGTAACCTCTAAACCACTTTCAAGAATCTATTTTTGTACGTTGTCGACTTTTTATTTTCACCAAAACTTAATATTATGGCATTGTATTAATGACATCGTGTTTTTTATATTTTTTCAACTTGCATGGTTATATATTCGATCAACATTACTCACACATTTATGTTTAAGATACTGCGGCATCGTCACAAGTCAGTATTAGTTTTACTGGAGAGAAAGAAAGAAAAAGGGAGATAATTAATTAATTAAAGGGTAGACGGACCTGTAAAATCTGAGGACTTTAAAATTACTACGCATTAACTAGCAACCATTTTGGGTAGATTTAATTTGATTTTTGATAGAGACCTGCTACCATCCACCAAAACTATATTACTATTATTACTAGTAAAATTAAACAGAAAGCTCGCCTTTTAAATCTCCAAAACTATATTACTACAAGCTAGCTAGCCACCTCCTTCTTCATAAATACGTGCGATTCTTGATGGAATGAATCGATAATTTTTCAGCAATATTGTGTTTACACTCTTTCACAGGTACGCCATTTTGAACTCAACTCTTAGCTTGCTAATGCTACCTATATACGCAGCTTAATTTTCTGAGTTCAAGTTTTGCCATGATTTGGGTAAATTATCTTTCCCTGCCTTAGTAGCAGATCTCCCTTGATGTGTTATATCTCAGAGGCATAATCACTCGTATACGTTCCAATTAGTATAATGTGTGGATGATACACGACCCCATATAATTTATTAGGGATTTTGTCACTTTCTTAGTATCTCGAGTCTCACCAGTCACCATTACATAGGCGATGGGAACCTATGGCTTGCCCTCCCCTATATCTAAATCCCAATTATAGACGAGGATAATAACTGTTAAACTTTAATATATGTATTTTGAAAAAAAAACAAAGTATCAACAAAACTATAGGCGCCATTGATTGCCTTAATTCAACCTGGTTATTATAATAATGGTTCTTGAATTTACCTGGTTACCTTTCGAGATAAAAGATAAATGGTTGGCTAGACTCTTTTTTTTTTTTAATAACTACCTCGAGTTTATTTAGAATAATATTTATGAGTATCCTGATCTATTACTTATCGTGACCCTTTGTCCCGTGAAAGTTATCAATTTCTTTTACTTTTTTTGATGATTAGCTCAAATAAACTCATATTATAATGCTGTATATAAGATTTACATTCACCTTGCTAAAAGGTAAAAGACTATCTCATTATATATCAGTTTTGTACAACAGGAACTCTTCAACACGAACTCCCGACCTATTAACTGAAGGTGAAATATTTTACCAATTGAGCATTGTCTATAAATTCCCACTTTAATGTTTTATAACCCCGAAGATAGAGTTTCCCGCAGCAGTAGCAGTAGTTCACAAGGACTAGTAGAGTGACTTCATCCTGTGATTTTTCCACGTACCAAGCCAAAATCCCCCTATTGGACTCGAACTTCATTTTTCTATCAAATTCAATCTAGTCTTGTGACGTATCTTGTATCGAGCCGAAATAAGGTTCAACTCAATTTAACTGGACATCATCGCTAATAAATTCGATCGGTCCAGGCAATGATTCTCAAATAGTAGTACTGGCCAGTTAGGTGACACGTCGTAGTTTTAGTGAGTAAAGAGCAGAAGGACAAAGTACACCAAGTCGAGTAAAAACCCAAAACTACAACCATAGAACCATGTAGCTCATTTAGCAACCTCTTAAATGCCGTATTTAAGACTAGGCAGGTGCACCCATTTAAAAATCATCACAATTCACACATACTACTATATATTACACCACACCAGCTCAAAGTTTTACAACACCAACAAAACTCTTTGATTTCTTACACCACATTCTGAATTTGGTTACAGCATGGGGGAGAAGAATGTTGTGAAGCCAGGGAGTATGTCCTCCGGCCAAATCGAAGCGCTTACGGCCGTGTGCGACACTTTCTTACCGTCTGTACCGGTTTCTCCTGACAATGATCTTGATGATTCTGTGGTCGAGTATTTACGGACATCTGCTTCCATGGCCGGAACTGTATCCAATGTAAGACTTCACAACATCTTACTTGCTTTTTACTTTAATTGCACTAAGCTTTTTACTGAAAAAGAAATAAAACGGTTTTCTGTAATAAAATTACAACATAGCATCGAGAGCAGTCATATTTATTGATGTTTCAAACCGTAAGTCCGTGACACCTCGCTATTTAACAAAAGTTGATCTCGATTCAACATGATTTTTTTAATCTTTTAACATTGATTTTCCTTCGACGGTCTTAATTCATGTAACTCTTGGTTACACTTTCAACTTACTTATTATCCGACCATATCATGAAGAAATATATTATTAGCGTTCTTGGTGGACTTTACACAATTAAATTAAAAGTAAAATAGATGAATAAAGACCCCTGCATGATTTTAAGCTGAAGATTGTAATAAATGCAAATGATTTATAACAGTTGTAAAACAATATTCAGAAAACTTAATTATAGGTAAATTTACTAATAAAGTTTTTTTTTCCTTTCTTTTAATTCTGGCAATTTATGAGCAGCTAGCAGTAAGTTTACCAGAAGTGCAACATCCAAAGATGGGTTTGTGCCTGCTGGCACTGAGCTTGCTCTCAACATCAATGGGGACCTTCATACTCTGTGGCAAGAAAAGCTTATCACCTCATTTTCCATATTTCATCCGATTTTCGCAGCTCGATTTGAAGACAAGAGAACAAGTTCTCCATTCTTGGGCTGATAGTTGCTTCAATCTCTTGAGAAATCTCTACTCATCTCTCAAGATGTTCACTCATATCAAATTTTTTACTCAGGTATATATATTTTTCTACCTTTATTATACTCCTCTGATTCGTTTCGTTAAATTACTTATATTTTTTTTAGTTATGCGCGGATTTTTGGAAATGTGTAGTATTATGAAAGGTAACCTAAAAATTAGTGGCCGGAAAAAGTCACCATTTGAAGGGAGTAACTATTGTGTGTAGTACTTGAGTGTATCATACATGGTATGATGACATTTAAAGCACATGAATCACTACATCAACATATAATACACATGAAATGACATTTAACACAATATAATATAAAATTCCGTTTACCACTAATTTTTTAACTTTATAAAATTTTTTAAATAAAATTTATTACGTGAACTTGCAGCTTCTCAAGCTAGTTTGTTTGAAAAGTTAATCGAGTTAAAAAAAACTACCTAACCAGCTATAATTATCTACTAACTAATTAACCAGCTACCAACTATCTTTTCAGTTAATTTTACATAACACAGCCTAAATCACTACAGCTTCATCCAATACATCGGTATTTTTAAGTTTTAAACCACCGTGAACTACTACATCATGTTATAGAAGTGGGGTAGAGTAAACGTGAAGTTGTCATATGAATGGAAAGGGAAATAAATTATGTGGTACAGATAAGAGGATATTTATTGTAGTAACCTTGGGATAACAGTAAGTCAGTTACTTTACTGGTAACTTGTAATAAGTCAGTCCTAGAACATAGTGGAGTTAATTTGCATAGTTCAAAGATAAAGGCTACGTAAATTTTAAGTACATTGACTTCATTATCTTTGTCACAATAATCTTCCTATCTAACATTAAAGAGAATGTATGTGAGCTGACACTGGACCATTTTCAATTATAGGATAGGATGATGTTTTAATCTATTTTCAAAATTAAGACAGAATCATCATTAGATAAGGATATGTATGGACTACTTAGTAATCTCTAGACATGACGTGAACATTTAAGATGGTTGGTTAGTTAGTTGTACATGCAAATAGTCATAATCCCTAAAAATAATTAGATTTTTAGCACTCATAGCTTTAGAATGTGTAACAACTTTCATAAGTGTTGATACGTGATAGTGCTGTTAAACGAGGCGGAGTACTTGGAAGTGTAATGTGATTTTTCCTAATGTTACGACGTGAAACAGTGTATTGCTAAATTGAATTTAACACAGTTGAGTCGTGCCCAAAATATTCTATACCTTCAGCTTGTGTTAGTCAGTTGGATGTTCTTGTCCATTAAATACATGCATATCCATGGAAGCTAAATCAACTTGCAGAGCTTTAATTTCAATCATGAAGTTGCAATACATCTGTCATTTGTCAAGTTCATAACTAACTAAGAGTATGGATAATTTCCATGAAGCTATAAATCAACTTGCAGAACCTTAATAGTTTATATCCATGGAAGATATGTATATTTTTATATTTAGACATTGATGCTTCTCAAAGCCAAGTACTCGTGGCATATTCTAAATCAGGAGAAGAAAGAAAAGGAAAGAGAAGGAAATTAATTCAGTCACTGACAGTCGGAAGCTAATTCATGTGACTCATGAGTCATGCCAATGAAGTTGATAGAAATAGATTGAACTTTGAAGCAGGGCCTGGAAATTTGTTTTTACCTAAAAGAATCTGAGGAATAATATATATAACAGTTCGCATGGTAATTCGTCCTGGCGTGGCCCGTTAGCTGTTATTAGGTTCGCAGCCATCTATTTGCATCCTGAGATTGAGGTTCACCTAACTGATCAGGGGGGGTTGGAGCCCATTCTTAAAACAGAAACTTTTAATTTTTGGACCACTGGTAGCTGGTTAAAGATGAGCTATTAAGTTTCTGTCCCGGGACTTTTTTTTTTTTATCTGTCACCATCATTCATGAACATGTCGAATTAGCACGAATAATTGCATGCTAAGTTGGTACACTTGAATCTCTCTGCATACCTGTTCGAGATCTTGATGCTCAGTTTCCAAAGTTGGTATGACATTTGAACATGTACATTGACCACCAGGTGTATAGTTGTATACTATGGACCTAAACATGTGCAGGATATAGAATTTAGCTGTCACAAATTGTCAATGTGTTACATAGATTTATGGTTTCCAGACAATTTGCTAAAAGTGTCAAAATGGATGGCATTTGCAGGTGAATGAGAAAAATGAGAACATATCCTGGAAAGCTATAGGTTACTGCGGGCCAGATCCGGGCCACATAACAAGAAATTTGGCAGACGGAGAGATAGAAGCTCCAGACACTAAAGAAGAGCTATTTGGACCTCTTTACAAAGGCATCATCAATCTGAACCTATATAAGGAAACTGCACTCACCAAGCTACATAACTTGGGATTTCCTGTTTCCACCCCTGATTCATCCAAAACTCGAGCGTCGCCCTTCATTATCAAATGTGATGCTGTTGTACTAGGGTCAGGCTCAGGAGGTGGAGTTGTGGCAGGAGTGCTAGCAAAAGCTGGATACAAAGTGGTTGTGATCGAAAAAGGAAGCTATTTGGCAAGAAGCAACCTTTCACTACTAGAAGGCCAAGCAATGGAGCAAATGTACCTCAATAATGGTCTATCAGGGACTAATAGCATGGATGTTCTGTTGCTTGCAGGATCAACAGTTGGTGGAGGATCCACGATAAATTGGTCAGCCTCAATTCGCACTCCATCACACGTCATGAAAGAATGGAGCGAAAGCCACAAGCTAGACCTTTTCGACAGCAAAACTTATGAGAATGCACTGGATGTGGTGTGTCAAAAAATGGGGGTACAATCAGAAGTCCACCATGAAGGATTTAACAACCTAGTTTTGCGAAAAGGGTGTGAGAATTTAGGGTACGATGTTGAGAATGTTCCACAGAACACTCCTTCCGATCATGACTGTGGCTGGTGCTGCCTAGGTTGTAAGGATGGTAGGAAAAAAGGCACCGCAGAGACATGGTTAATGGATATGGTTGAATCAGGGAATGGTGTGATTTTAACAGAATGTGAAGCCGTTAAAGTGATAACACAAAAAACTAAGGGAAGACGAAAGGCTGTTGGAGTGTCATTCGAGTTTGAACACCAGGGGATTAAGGAAGTTGGTGTTATAGAGTCTAATGTGACTATCACTGCTTGTGGTGCGATTTGTACCCCAGAAATGTTAAAACGCAGTGGCTTAAAGAATCCAAACATTGGCAGGAACCTGCATCTCCATCCGGTCGTGTTGGCATGGGGATACTTCCCTGATACTGGTACTTGGCCTGTGCCAGAGAAGCGAAGTTACGAAGGGAGTATTTTGACAGCAATGTCGAAGTCGGATCCAAAAGGTTCTGGATATGGCGTAATATTGCAGACCCCGGCTATGCATCCTGGAATGTTCTCTGCGGCAATGCCTTGGCTTTCGGGTGCCGACATGAAAAAAAGGATGCTTAAGTTTTCGAGAACAGCACATGCTTTCACATTGGCGAGGGATAAAGGGTCTGGAATTGTCCATTCATCGACCGACATAACTTATGAAATCGATAGTTTTGATCAGGATAATTTGTGTAGAGGACTTGAGAAGGTTTTGAGGATAATGGCAGCTGCTGGTGCTGAGGAAATTGGGACACATCATAGGCAAGGGAAGGTGTTGAGAGTGAAGGAAGTGAGTGCTGATGAGTTCGAAAGGTTTGTGAAAGAAGAGAGTTCGAAGCCATTGAGGAAACTGTCAACGCCTATATGTTCAGCTCATCAGATGGGAAGCTGTAGGATGGGGGTGGATCCGAAGGTGTCTGCTGTTAATCCGAAGGGGGAGACATGGGAAGTGGAGAAGCTGTTTGTGGCGGATACAAGTGTATTTCCGACTGCGTTGGGTGTGAATCCAATGGTCACGGTTCAGGCTATCGCATATTGTATTGCGCAATCAGTTCTAGAAGTTCTTGACAGGGAGAGAGTGATGTAACCGGAGAACTTATGTGTTCTTGCTGCAGTGAAGATCTTGACAATTGAATGTTATTTGTATTTGTTAGTTGTTACTAAATATCTTTCAATGTATTGCAAGTCATGTATAAAGTGCACATTTCGTGTATATGTATTTGCTTGTGGTTTGAGCAAAGCCTGCCATTCTGTAGAGCACACTCATCTAGTTGTGTCTTCGATTGTAATGTAAAATGGATAAATAAATGGTACTTTACTTTCACTTGATGACATTTAACGTGATAACGGTACTTTTCCTTTTCAACATCAAATGTATGTGAAAAGTGGTAATTATGCTTTGAGTCAAGCACAAAAGGAGAATGATGTTTGATGCAAGCATTCCAAATGTTCAGTTTTCTTGTGAACCTCACACTAAGTTGTATCTGAATAAATATATTCTAAAAAGAAAATTATCGCTCGAATACGTCAGATATTATGATTAAAAACTTAAAAATGATGTACTTGTTAAAATAAAAAGAGAGAAGAGCATGAAAAAGTATAATATATTATAATAGATAAAATGGAGAGTTCATTTTTACTTATGTGTTGTGTACAAACGAGTGTACAAATATGAAATATTTATACAAGAGTAAATGGAGTCCAAGAGACTAGGAGGATGCATCATGTACTCCACTAACCATCAACACCATTAAACTCATCAATCATCCATTAACTAGTACAACTTATATAAATTTATCCATAACACTCCCCTTGAATGGACAATAGTTGGTGATGTTAGTGCGTGAGATATATACTGCCTCATTAAAAACCTTGCTAAGAAAAATCCAATGGGATAAAAACTTAGTGAAGGGAAAAATAGTGTAGTGCGATCGATGCATCATTGTAATTCTTCAAACTGTTGAAATTCCAATCTCAAGGATCAACATGATGTCTGATATGATTTGGTGAGCAAATCTTTGTACTTAAAGGAATTTTCTTCATAGAGGATGGCAAAACTAGTGTAATATGTAGCTCGTCTTCATGTGGAAGAACTTTTCAAATACTTAGAACATCATGTAGTTTCAATGTTCATAACATCACTCTATAATATTGTAAGGTTGGACCAATAAGTCTCATGACCTTATATTTATCACATGTATTAAAGATATGGAGGTGGGGATAATTATATGGGCTTATAATGTTGCCTCATTAAAAACTTTGCTAGAAAAAATTCAGTGGGATAAAAACCTAGTCAAAGGGAAAAAGAGTGCAACAATTGCTCATGTGATGTACAAAAGTACTCAATGATTTTCAATCATTATCTCTTTCATATGCTCAAACTTCAAGTTGAACTAATATTGGTGTAACCAATATTACTTTTCATGAGTATTGAGAATTTTAACTCATATTTTAATAGTTCACTGCGGTGAATATCAATTTGTATTTTATCAAAGTAAAGTTGATTATGATATGAGTATATAGGTTTCACATATGAAATTAGTTCCTCAAGAACTTTACTTATTCAATCCATGTTTGCTAACATGATACTTTTAGTCTTCTTGGGACTAAGTGTCGGAGATTATATCTCCTTCATTGAAATTTTACAAGATATATTACTTGCAAGTCAAAATTTGTCGGTGTTTCAAATTCGTGTAATCAAAAGGACTTCTGGTCCATGAGCTCATTTCTATCCATGATGTCATCGAATGGACTTACATGTAAGATCCAATTTACATGTCCATCGATTTTTGCATATGCTTATTCATTTCTCGGTTTCATGTATACCGGTATTTCAAATCTTTTTCATAGAATTTTCAAGTCAGTACTGATAATTGATATCTGAATATTTTTTAGGTATCATTTCATTATATATATGCCATATATTATAATTCAGATATCTGTGCATTTTATGTCATACATTACTCTTTAGGAGTACCAATTGTCTTATTCTGCCATTTTCTTGTATTATACTTAGTACTTAAGATTGGAATCGTAATTCACTGGGGTGAATGAATCATTAGTACAATATGCAAGATATCTCAATGTTCATCACATGTCATTCTATAATTGATATATAACCCAGTACGCCTCAAAATACGATCATAGCGGATTAACATTCAAATCATAAAACTGTATGTTTAAACATATCTTTATATAGTAACATGAAGCTGAATCTTTAGTTCAAAATTTAACTTTCAAATATATGGGATCAATTCACTCTACGAAATTTTTTACCAGCTTATTCATGTTATTCCTCCCCTAGGCTGGGAAAACTAAGGCTCATTAAAATATAATGTCCAGCTTAGAAATCGACGTATGCATACAACTTGTGTATACTTCAAGCATTAGTTCTTTGTGGAGAACAATATGTTAGAGAGTCAATATATTTGTAAAGTTGAATTTTTTTGTGCTAAAAATAAATTTTCCCTCATATTAAATATCTTACTTGTGGGTAAATACCACGTATACATCGATAGTTGTCAACTTTAAAAGTGTGACTTTTGTTAGTTGAAGGTCTTCATTCCATGCTTAATCTCAGTGTTGTGTCATGCCATAATAATAAATACAACACAAGATAGATTTCAACACATAATCATATGGAAACTTCAGGTTTCACATAAACGGTTTAAGTTATAACCGCATAGCCTAATTTGTCACATCAATTTGCATATTTTCTCTCAACTTGAGGTTGATGAGTTCTATTTTATGCTTGTTTTTTGTGTTTGATGCATATATAAACAAGCAAAACGTTTACATTTACTTTAGGGAAAGAGAAGAATATTTACATTTTTCTTAATTAAATATTCATATGGTGATAGTACGATCGTCTTACCGCCTTAGCGATGTCCCATCGTCCTTACGCCTTATGAATATTTAAATTAAAAATATAAATATTAATAAAAAATTCAAATTTACCTTCTAAAATATTTTTAAAAATAAAAAAATATTTTTTTTAAAATTACTTATTTTTTATTTAGTATTTTGAAATTTAACGAAATAAATATTTTAATTTTTATATGTTGTCAAGCAGGATGAGGCCTACTTGACTGTAGAAAATATCAAGTTTCATTATATATTAAATTGAATAATTTATATTTATAATTTAGAAGTATATTCGAGTTAAAATTAGATGACGTTGATTGAAATAAGATTATTTGCTCCAGAATGAATAGGAGTAACTCCCACTTGACTTTCCCTTTCTGGATTAATTATTCTAAATTCTATATTTTTTGCTAGTTGCAGAGAGTCACAGTCCAATAATACAATCTTTTAATGCCAAAATGTCACTAATAATCAACCAATGACCTAGTGAACTGAACAACTATTTATGTATTAGTGATACATTTATCATGTACAATAATTAATCCAATGAAACTATTTAAATTGGACCACATATATTTATCACTAGGCTTTAATTTTATAGATGAAAAAATTATATAAAAGTAGAATATATACATATATAGATTCAAGACTCAATAAAATGTACATAGTGGATCCCAAATGACCTATGAATTTTTAAACTTTCACAAATTAATTAAATACCAAAAATTACAAGTTCAAATTCTATTACATAAAAAAGTAAAAATACCTTCTAACAATTATTTTTACCGTAATTATATCATATACAATACAATATATGAATATTTTGATAAGTTTAAGAGAAGATATTTTAGGTGTTAAAATCCCATTTGACACTCTAAACCAGTGAGTACAAGATTGATATAAATTATAATAGTAGAGCATGTGGTGGAGTAACAGGATCAGACAAAGCACAAAAAAGCTTACTACATCTCTTTGAGTGCACACATTAATTACTTTGATAAAAATTAATTAAATCTCTGAAATCTGAGGGAAAGACGTAGTTGACCAACTTTGACATATCACACTTTGCCCACTCACTTTCATAATAATTTCTTCTTCTTCTTCTTATAATTCTCAATAACCAAACCCAAAAAACACAGAAGAACAGAAACAGAACAGAACCTTTCAAAATCTCCATCACTTTGAGTCAACTCCAAGCCTCCTTTCTCCCTTCCTATATCCAAACCAACAAATCTTGTAATTCATATGAGTGGAATCATGGAAAAAAACAATTATGTTACCATCATCTTCTTCTCTTCTGTCATCATTTGCAGCCTCCTCTCCTTCGCCTTGTCCTTAGCTGCCGAATTCAAGAAATCAAAGGTGCTCAACTTTGCTCTGCTCCTCATTCTTTGCAAATCCTGTAAAATCTAATAACTTTGAATCCTTCTGTTTCCAGAAAGAGGACATCTTATTAGATGGAAAATTCTGTTCTCTTCCTCAAACCGGTGCTTTCGGATTAGGATTGGCATCCTTAGCCTGCACCGCTACCGCACAAATCATCGGGACATCTCTGTATTGCAGATTCTTCCAATCAGGAGAGCACACCGGTCGCCATGGATGCAAACCTGGCAAACCTACACTTTCATGCAGTTTACTTGTTTTCTCATGGTAAACGTTTTCGTTCTCCAATTCTCATACGGGCCAGGTCTATTAGATCGTGTGATTGACATTACTGTCTTTTCGAATAGGACCATTTTGTCAAACTCTACTACATCACACATGGAACATGGCATAATAGTGACATCCCAGAAAATCCAAAACAATCTGCAACCTAACATTTACTAGTCTCTCTCAACTCTCAACTTGACTAGGCTAGTTGCTGTGAAGTGTAAACCACTAACTAATACATCCAGTTGAAAGAATCTAGTAACATGGACAGCCAGATATGCATGTCAGTTATAACATGTTTTGTTTAGCATCTCTGATTATACTGACAAATCTTGGTCTGATGATTCATGACAGGATCAGTTTTGGAATTGGTATGACAATGATCAGTGCAGCCACTAGCATGAGCCGACACCAACAGTTTGGAGAAGGATGGCTAGATGGAGAATGCTACTTGGTTAAAAATGGGGTCTATATCGGTTCAGCTGTGCTGGCTCTGGTGGCTTCAGGCTCAACCCTCACCTCTGCCACCATAAGGATGAGGCAAAGGCAGACAGGAGACAATACAAAGTTCATACAAAAAATTGATGATAAATAAGTCATACAGGGCCAAAGAAGGTTCACTACTTCCCTCAGAGTACCTGGTGATAAAAAATACAACATGTAGCGAAAATGAAATATATAAAAGAATGCAGATAGAAATATAAAGAGCATCAAATGCAAATATGTCGACGTTCAAGCATTTTTTTTCTTCACATTCCTTGCATAGCTAAAAGATTCATGAAAAAGAGAAAATCATCATCTTCACATTACAGAACCAATTGAACCTTGCAACAGAACAGCTAATACAGATAGCTTAATAAAGTGCAAAAGCAAGTATATTGTTTTTCAGGTTGTTGTTGCAGGCTGTAAAGGTGAATCTTGTACTCCATCTGCTCATTACGCAGTAGATGTCTTGGTAAATAATGCCAGGCAAACTGAAGTGCCCACCAGACCACTATCCAGGCATGATTATAGTAGAGGCAAGCCAACTAATAACAGGCAGGTTCAAGAGCCAAAAAATAATGTGAAACCCACTACCGCAATAATGATCTTAAACAACAACTGAATCTATTCCCATAATGCTTTGATAGAGTTGATATTAGACATGTTTATTGGAGCATAGGAAGACCACATTGCATGAGAGAACACTGCCAAACACTGTCCACTACTGATTCCTGAATCACCTAAGTTGCAATTATCTTGGAGGCATATAACCCCCACGCCCTGTGTTACGAGAGTTATATCCTCTTCCACGATGGTGTTGGCCACGATAGTAACCACGTCGAGGTCCATATCCATCATAACCAAATTGAGGCCTTTGAAAATTGCCAAAGGTCTGAGGTTGCAAGAAAGTAAAAATGGTCAGACATAATAAACTGCTTGTTTCTACAGTACATATATTATTGTAAAAGTTAAATAAATAAATAAAGAACAGAATCATAAACCTCAGAATTCGGCTTGATTCTTTCGGACAATTGATCTGACCCACTCCGTGCTCCATGGCCAACAGAATTAACAGATATGGTATCAAAGAAGTCATCTTTGTTATATGCAGGCTGCATAAGAGGTAAAAATAATAGTAACCAACAAATGAACTTGATATCCTATTTCTAGGACTGTTGTAGGCACAAATTTAAACTCAGAAGCAAGCTTCTATACACACCTTAGTCTCCGTAGTGGGCACCAAACCAGGGTTCCTTACCCCAGCATCCTGCCTGCTCATTCCATCTCCCTGCACTCCTATTTCATCTCTATGGTTTGCTTTTCCAAGGTAACCCCAGACCTCATCCTTCTTGAACTTCTCATTCATTGCTTGAAAGTCAAATTCTTCACTGAACTCAGAAGAATGCTGCCACTAAATAGTCATTGAAAAGATCGAAGTTAGTAGCTATTCAAAGATACTCATACACTATAGTGTTAATCTTACAGAAAAGGAAGATTCAGTTGTGTTCTAACAAGTATAGAACTCGAACAGAAAACTATGCATGCCATACCATATGTGCACTTGCAGCAGATTTTTGTGTTATCCTATCACACAAGTTTCAATTTCTAAGATAATGTATACTAGTACTTTATTAAAGTGGGATGGGACTTGGGAATAGCAAAGGGCAGATCCATCCACCATAATCATCATGAGTTCATGACATGTCCCATAAGAATTACTAAGCATCCAAAAGATGACTTAATAAATCAACACAAGCTTACAGATATTTTAAAACAAGAATTACTATCCCAGTTTTTTCTTCTCAAAATCAACACATATTTTAAAACAAATTACAGATATCAGCATCCAAAAGAGGACTTAATAAATCACTAAGAATTAGTTCAACTAAGCCATCTTCACAAAGCTCAACTGAAACCCACAAGCACAGTGGCACATGCACATAAGCTTTATAATTCAGGAAACTTCCATCCATATCTGACGATACACAATAAATCACATAAGGAACTAAGAAAATAAAAATAAAATGTTATAAGCACAGGATTTTAAGTGCTTTACACACAATATAGAGAACACAACAAAGGATGGGAATACCCGATCTGGATTGCATTGTAAATCATTGGTCTTCCAGCAGTTGAAGCCCCAAGAGAACGGGTTAAATTGACTAGAACTTGTTTAACAATGATACAGTATGCACTTATTCATCTTGATATTGCAAGATTAATTCAGTACATATCAAACTTCAAATATATTATTTCCGGAAGAGAAGAATTTTAGTTTTAACTGCTGCCTCTAGACAGAAATAATTGAAAGTCTTAAGTTTGTAGCTTGACAGGGCTTGAGTGCAGATCATACACTTAAACAAAGTCCATTAAATCCATTTTATATTCATTCACAATGATCATCTTGAATGAACGAACGTAAACTCACACATAAAGGAACTTTTCCATGCATATTTGTCTATTTGATAATCATGAACATGAATGTGAAAATAGTAGTATGAATATTGACAAGTGACAAGTGACAAGTGACAAGTGTTGGAAACAAAACCCGGATAAAGTTTACAAACCTTCTGTGCATGCGGTGGTAATGGCAACAAAGAAGGATCAACAGCAGAAGTAATCGGGGATGGTAAAGTTGTCCCAACGCTTATCTGGTCTGAGTACTGACTCTTTGATGAAGAAAACTCGGATAGTCTGGGCTGTGAAGATCGGTTTGATGTAAGAAGTGTTGGTTGTTGTAATAACAAAGGTTCAGGTACCTGCTCTGAAGCAAATGATGAGGACTGGGTAGGAAGTGAGGATAACGGTTTATGAACTGGAGCTTCAATGCTGCTGCCAGGCTTATAGATTGATTGGAAAGGCATTGCCAATCCATTAGAGTTCACTAATGTAGGATTTTGAAAGGAAGGTAATGTTGAAGCAAATGAAGCAGTATGTGGCATGGAGAGCTGCGGAGAAGTATGGGCAGGCGCAGCAGTCAAATATGAGGACGTAGAAGTTGCGACTACATGTGCTGGAGACGAACGACTATACGAATTTGAACGGTGAGCGCCAGGTAACATGGAAGTAAATGCATTATTAGCTGGCACAGATAACTGTTGACTAGTAGGAGCAGGTGTAGCAGTTGCGGGTCCATGTGCTGCAGAAGCATGGCTGGGTATACTTGGAACTGCAGTGGCAGAAGATGGCTGATTCTGGGCGGGATAAAAAGCAGTGGTTGAGGGCAAGGAGTGCCTTTGAGCACTTGAAAAACTCCCTGGTGCTCCATATCCTTGCCATTGTGGTGGTGTGCCGTTAGATGACGCTGCACTCTGTGTTGAGTAAGGAGAAACAGAACTCCCCAACTGAGATCCAGAATAACTTGAAGGCAACGCACTAGGACATGACAAGTTAGAAGGCTCTCTATATATGTTCACACCTGCAAACGCTGCATTACCAGTTGACATCGATGAAGATGAAGGTTCCCCATTAAAGTTTGTCTGCAGATAAGAAAATTGTGTCAAACACAGAAATTGCCAGAGTTGCAGTTGATGAAATTAATCTTAGTCAGCAGGACATGCATGTGATATGCTGGTCACTTATTTTTTCCTTGAACTTGCTGTCTTGACACTTATATTGGTGTTGCAATAAAAGCATGAGATAGTTTCCAACACAGTAGGGATATTCACAGATAAAGATCATGAAACATTTTGAATTAGGATAACTGGATATATTATCTGGTTACAGGAATGACATAGTTGAGGATAATTAATTACTCCGCAGAGGATAAAATAACGAATTCTATTTAGGCGCTTTTCAAACTCAAAATGTAGCTAGGAATCCTGTGCAAAATTGGAGTCCGTGGTACTAATTCTTAACTTAGACTGGTACATTACTTGCGAGAAAATGGAAAGGTAGTGAAATGGGATGCTGATACTCTCACAAAAATGCAAAGAACCTTAATAATTGCAGGATCATTTAGAGGCTCCTCTTGTTTAGCTGGTGCAGCTGCCTTAGGCTTAATTTGCAGATCCTGAAATTAAGCACAACCAGAAAGCTGAAAATTGCACAGTTCAAAACAAATTGAAGCTGGAACTAATCAAGTGGCAAGCAAGAAATAAGGATATCATAGCCGAATCGGTAAAGCATAATATTTCTGGAGTTACTTATAGCCATTTAAACTTACTTTAATGTCAGAGGCACGGAAAAGAATATACTCATAGACTTTGTCACTAGGAGGAACTTGTGCCCCACCAGTTGTTCTCCCCTCTGTTCCGAATGATTGCACTGCAGTAAAAATCAGTAAGAGTCAATCAGGACCTTCTACGTTAAATTTGTTTCCAGCAATATATAAAATAGCTCAGCATGCTTATCTTTTCCGCCTGCAAGGCTCAAGGCGTATCGCAAACTATGAACATCTAATCACAAAGTGAAATTACTACAGCTGCCAGCTGCATTTGGCATTAAAACATACTTAATATATATACCATGCAACAACCTTCACAATATATATGAACACATTTGCAGTAGTGTCAGCAGTGAAAAATTCCATACACTTAACTTTTTAAGTACAAGAAACAAGACGTTCAAGAAATGAACAAGAACACAATCGAAAAATACAACATACACCCAGGCTCAAACATCACATAGTGTACATAAGAGCACAACACAACAACAACAGCTAACACCATAGTTCAATTCGCATTTGTCACTTCCCAAAACCAAAACCTAAAATGTCTCTGCGGCCTTACCCCGCTAATCCGATACGCACAATCGCAAACAAATACACAAAAAACACAAACACAAGTGAAACATCCAATACATACATTTAAACAGACAGGCGAAACTAAAGTAAATAACACAGTAAAGAAGAAATCGAGCGGCTACTACCATTTTTAAGACCGACTATAGAGTCGTCGATATTGAGTGTCTCGAGGATACCCTCGTAACGCATCCCACTCTTGGATGTGACGCTCAATCGGCACCCGATGTAATGATCACCGTTCGACGGCGTCGTATTGGTGGTCGATGGTTCCATGGCCATTGATTAATTTATTATTATTAATTAAGGAGAAATGAAACCGGAACCAGAGATGATCGGTGAAGATGAAGAACGGAAAGTCGGTTAGGGTTCCTTCGATTTCAGCCTGTTGAAACGGAAATCGGAAAGTTTTTGGGCTTCTTGTAAGTGTGTGTTGTGCTATTTTATTTTCTATGCTTACAGGAATTGGGGGGAAAAGTGTATATAGAATTTTAGTTCATTTTCTATCCCTTACTTCGAGGATATTGCACATTAAGTCCTAACTATTTATAAATTGACGAATTTGGTGATAAACTAATTAAAAACTGAATCGATAGTAGATGAAGGTATATGTATATAATTTATTATAACTTAATAATGATAAGTAGTAAATTTTAAAAAAAAAATTAACTAATTAACTTATATGAATAGAGTGATTAGAATATAAACTAGTTGAGGTAGTGAATTATCATTATTATAATAGTAAATTGAAAGATTTTAGTGAAATTTTAAAAATAAATAGAAAGTTTTTAATGGAATTGAAGGATAGTGACAATAATTGACCAATCAACTTATTTAGAGACATATGGACAAATATGATATTTATTGGACACTTTAATTACATTGAATCCAATTTAATTACGATATAATAAAATGAAATCAATTCATTTACAAAATTGATACTTCGTCTCTATTTACTTATCTAGAAGATAATAACAAACAAATACTTCATCCATTGCATGAATGACTTATCATTTTTCGTATTGCAAATAAAACTTCACTTTTTTTATAATTATTACTTCAACTTTATAATTAAGTATATTAAACCAATAACACTACTTCATCTAACTTATAACTTTAAAATTTAGTTTAAAATATCCAATAGCATTTTTTGATTATAAAGTTGGGAGGCAAAAAAATTTAAAAATTAATATATTTATTTCTTTAGATTTTAAAATACTAAAATAAAAAATAGATAATTCTAAAAAAATATTATTTTATTTTAAAAAATATTTTAAAAGGTAAATTTGAATTTTTTTTATCAATATTTGTATTTTTCTAAGTTAAATATTCATATGGTGATAGGGCGATCGCATTACCACCTTGGTGAAGCCCCATCGCCCTTCTGCCTTATGGATATTTAAATTACAAAAATATAAATTTTTTTTTAGTATTTTAAAATCTAACGAAATAAATATGTTAATTTTTTAAATTTTTTGCCTGTTGTGAGGCAGGGCGAAGGCCTACTTGACCGTAGAAAAATCTTACAAAGTTGTACAAACTTTATTTACTTATCTATAAAAGTATAAGCCATTTTCGAGACATATGAAGTAAATATTATGTAACATGTGCATAACCTTTCATCATAAGTTTATTGTATTATTAAATATGAAGATCTAGCCTGCAAAATTTCTTCATGTGTAATTGTTCTTAAAAATTAAACTTTGTATTCTAGTATGACATATTTATGCCACCAAATAAATGAGTAACATATTATGTTATATTTTTCACCCTACAATCAATTTTAGAATGTAGTAGAATGTTATTGATTAATTTGATTTGGCCATCTAGTTTAATTACAATTTAATTTTAAGTGAACATAATTTTAAAGAAAAGAAGCTAAATATTAGTAATTGTTTTTGGTTTCCCTATATCCGGGTTATGTTCAATTACTGACATAGAGGACGTAAACAAATATAATGTAGTTATATAATTTCAGAAATACTAAGAACTATTACGTATAAATGTATTAAAAGAGAGAAATTAGAATAATAATAAAAACCGGCGCCAGGTTTGTGAACATACGAAAAGGTGAAGCCTTCAAATGCAATTAGTCACTTTATAAAATTCCACCTGAATAACATAATAATTATCCAAAACAAGCTCCGTATGTTTCTGTACATTTTATTTACCACTCTCTGAGTAAAATTTAACTGTCTCTTCAAGGCAAACCAATTAAAAAAATGTCCGATCACAAATCCCATTATCATTTCCCTTCCCTTTTCTCATACAGTAGTAGTACCACCAGCTGCAACGCTTGTACCTACCCTCCATGAAACTGTCTTCTTCTTCCATCTCACCCACTCGATCATCCACGTAGCTATACACTGACAGCAAATCTCACGTTTCTTCTAGATCTCTCGCCAACCTTCTCCCCAAACCCTAAACCCAATCGAATCGATTCACAATTCACCGATGGAGCAGCTGAAAACGATTGGCAGGGAGCTCGCGATGGGCTCACAGGGCGGATT
>JAYMSP010001604.1:0-30449 GCA_036897095.1 Plantago elongata | reverse complement strand
AAGATTTGGAGGCTCAAACAGCAGATCTGGCCTATGAAGCTGAAGATATTATCGAAAGTCATGTAGTGGATACAATAAAAGCTGTGACATCCACAGGCCAGACTAAGAAAATCACTGTTCTCTCATGTCTTGCAGGTATTGCAGGTTTAGAGATTTTAATCGAAAAGATGGACTATATCAGGGATGAGTTCATGAGGATTAAATCCACCAGTCTTCATGATCACCACCATACTTATTCATCATCAACCTATATTCCATTTGGAAAGAATACCATGGTGGGCTTTGATGATGAGCGCGTCCGACTTGTGGAATTGCTGACTGGACACCATTCAGGTCGCCAAATTATCCCAGTTGTTGGAATGGGTGGGATAGGTAAGACTACACTAGCTAAAAATGTTTATGAATTTCCTGTTTTTGCACGACACTTTGATACGCGTGCTTGGGTTACAATATCTCAAGAATATGCTGCTAAAAGTATCCTTATAGGGCTTTTAAGTCAAGTGAGAGATGGGTACGTTCATAATTTGGATCAGATGAACGAAGAACAATTAGGAGACCAATTATACAAATGTTTGTTTCAGATGAGATATTATGTTGTGTTGGATGACATTTGGAGCATTGAGGCCTGGCAGATAGTAAGGATGTATTTTCCAGATAATGATAATGGAAGTAGAATCATTGTAACTACTAGGCTAACAAGTGTTGCTTCTCATTTAAATACTGATAGCCTTGTTATGAATCTGTTAGATGAGAATAAGAGTTGGAATCTACTTTGTCAAACAGTTTTTTTTCAAGATGGTTGTCCTCTTGAATTAGAGGGTGTTGGACGAACAATTGCTACAAATTGTAAAGGCCTTCCCTTATCGATTGTTGTAATTGGGGGACTTCTTGCAAAGTCGGAGAGGGAAAAAGAATATTGGGAGTATGTTGCAATGGATACCAACTCTGTTATAAGCGTCGAGGGTGATGAACATTGTTTGAAAATCTTATCTTTGAGTTATCATAGTTTGCCTGTTCATTTAAAACCATGTTTCCTCTACATGGGTATTTTTCCTAAGGACAAAGAAATCCGTGTCTCGTGGCTTATCAATCTGTGGATTGCTGAAGGGTTTCTGAAACCAAGTAGTTTCGAGGACTTGGAATTGGCTGGAAAAGAATACTTAAATGATCTGATCAGTAGAAATCTCATTTCCGTTCATAAACGTGGGTCTGATGGTAATATCAGGTTGTGTAACATTCATGATCTCGTAAGGGACCTGTCCTTGAAAGAAGCTCATGAGGAGAAGTTTCTATATGTCTCGACTATGAACAAGCATAGTGGCGGAGAATCCACATGTTACCAACGTCGCATTTGTGTACCTTGGAGCTCATCAAAGGAGAAACACCTTTCTCCTGTCCTTAATAATGTGAAGTTGGAATCAATGGTTCGTTCTTTAATATCTGGATCAGATGGGCTTCTGCCACTGCGAAATTTCAGGTTGCTGAGAGTTTTGAAAGCAGCTGATAAACACTTCAAGACTGTAGAAGAGAAAAGGAATGACAAATATCTGTTTGATGAAATCTGTCATCTCATGAACATGCGGTACGTTGCAATAAAAGTTCTTTCGAATTCCTCATTCCCATCTTCCTTGTGCCTATCATGGAATCTACAAACATTGAATGTCCATGGAATTGGTTTTCTTACTGCACCAATAGAAATCTGGGAGATGTAGACATATTGAGTTTTTTTTAGCATAACTCTCCCCACTCATCCTAGTCATCAAGACATCGGCAGGTGCAATAATGCTGCTTTGGTGAATCTTCAAAGGGCAATTGGAATAAGCAATTTCAGGTGTAGTAATGAATGTCCGGAAAATCCCCAACATTAAGAAACTAGCAATTTGGTACGAGTCGGAGATGGGATATGAGCAATACTGTCTTCAAAATTTTGTTCTTCTGGAGAAACTTGAGTCACTCCGTTGTGACTTTTATGGAGGACCAACTGATGTGCCCTCAAACCTTGCGTTCCCAAATTCACTCAAGAAACTGACTCTATCAGCCTGCAAGTTTCACTGGGACGACATGAGAAAGATTGGTTCACTTCCACAGCTTGAGGTGCTCAAATTGTTGGGGTCATCATTCACAGGACCAGAGTGGAATCCAGTTGAAGGAGAATTTCAACCACTGAAGTTCCTGCTAGTTAATGGCCTGCGTAATCTGAAGTACTGGATGGTGGACAGCACTCACTTTCCGAATCTTGAATATTTGGTTCTTAGAAGCTTACACAAGTTGGCGGAGATCCCTTCAGATATTGGTGAAATTCCAACGCTTCAATTAATTCGTATTGATCTTTGTTCTGAATCAGTGATCATCTCAGCTAAGACTCTACTAAGGGAGCAAGAGGAGCTTGGGAATGTAGGCCTTCAGGTTCATGTTTTCTGCCGGCAGAAGCCAAACCTGGAGAGCCTTGCAAGTGATAACTTTCAAATGCTAACCTACATGAGAGGTGGTGCATTTTCATCGCCCTTCTTGCCGTTCATTTGAGATCATTATTGAGATGTATGAATAGATGATATGTTTCTCTTATTCAGTATCCTCTTATCAATCACATACGCATTCTGTTTCTATAAACAGGGCATTTTTCACAAGTATTACATCAGTTCTTTGGATTGGAACTGCCTCTGTGCAATATACTGTTTCTTGAAATAAACATCTATATAAAGATATTATAGTTTCACTTTGAATTCTAGAAGATCTGTTCAAGCACCGCAAACGGGCTTATTATCGGCTTAAACTATGCATTCTCAAAATTAGCTGTCTACGGGTTACTAGAGAAGTAAAGACAAAACCTGCATTCGGTTTTCTAACCATTCTTATCTTATGCAGTAGCTTCTCCTGACAGGCTACTTTTACTGTTGCAGAAATATGGGCTTCATATCAAGAGACACACTTCCCTGCTCATTCTGCCAACGAACCAGGTGCATTCTGTCTGGTTCAATACTACTGCAAACAAAATGATGCCTGCATCCGTACGTGGCCCTAAAACAGGCAAAAGATTCAACAATCCAAAAGAAAACTTCATCGGTAGTCCTGTGCTTGTCGCACAAATCCTAAAGCAGACAATGGTCTTCCAAATATTTGCTGTAGTTACTTTCAATGCAGCTACTTACATGAATAGAAGTAACCAAGGAAGAGTAACAAATG
The DNA here is from genome assembly GCA_036897095.1 of Plantago elongata. Taxonomy (NCBI): domain Eukaryota; kingdom Viridiplantae; phylum Streptophyta; class Magnoliopsida; order Lamiales; family Plantaginaceae; genus Plantago; species Plantago elongata. The sequence continues at coordinate 27,266 of JAYMSP010001604.1, read as the reverse complement.
GAGTTACAGACACTTCTGCAAAACTACTATCCAAGTGATCTCTATTTGATCTTTTTCATGATTACCACTTAGAAGTATCTTCAATACAAAACTATGGCTTCTTCATAAAACTCTTCTCCTTCCGACCAAGCTCGCATGCGCTCTGTTCCCACCATTTAGCTTCATCTTCTATGTGAGCAACACCTCAGCACCTTCTCTTGAACACTAGTTGCAAGTTTCTATAGCAGCATTGGATTTTTCATATTATCGTTGGTATTGCATATCCTCCTTTCTATCTTCAGCTACAGATTCGTGCAAACTTGACTTCTTTTGCAAATAAAAACAAAAAAAAATGGTTGCAGTAGCATGTACAGTGCCTTAATGATTGCTGCAAAAGCTCCGGAATAATGACTTAAAAGTTGAAATGGCAGCAACCTGCATGCTTCTTTTGCAGAACCTGTAGAAGTACATGACACGAACATTTTAAGCATGTTTTCCAGCCAGAAAATTTCTGATCAGTCGATTGAAAAAGCTCCCACTATACATGGAAGAGAATGTAAATTGTCACTGCTACTATATGCTATCAACTCTAAAGTACAATCTACGCGGTGTAAAGAAGAATCGAAGGAGAAACAATTCTTAAGAAGATTGTCACTCCAGTCGCTCTCTTTGTTCCTACATGCATATGTTGTATAAAGTTATTGCGAGGTACTTATCTGGAATGTATATTAGTTCCAAGCATAATGGAAATCGTACCAGAGAAATAAAAATGGCAGCTTCGTTGATTTATGTTCCAAGGCTTCGAACTTGAAAATTGTCACTTGCCAACCTCTCCAGTTCCACACTCTTCTTGCAGATAACTCGAACTTGAAGGCCGAAATTCCCAATGTCCTCCTGTTCCTCTAGTGTTCTTTTAGCTGAAATAACTACCGAATCAGAACAGAATTCCACCAGAATCGATTTGAGTGTAGGGATATCTCCAATGCCTGAAGGTATCTCCAGCAAGTTATCCAAAGATTTCAGAACCAGGTGCTCAAGACATGGAAAGTGAGTGCTTTCTGCCATCCAGTTCTCTAATTCTCGTAAGGAGTCGACTCGCAGGAACTTCAGGCGACCGAATTCCCCTTCAACTGGTATCCAGTCAGGCCCTATGAAGGATAAAGCCTCTAATTTGAGAACCTCAAGCTGGGGAAGAGAACCAATTTTCGTCATGTCTTTCCAATGCAGTTCAGAGCCAAACAATCTCAATTTCTTAAGTGAACTTGGAAATGTGAGGTTTGAAATTTGATCAGCCATTTCACGTCCACAGTAGAAAGAGCAAACGAACGATTCAAGCTTCTTCAGAAGAGTTAGATTTGTAAGACAGTACTCCTCGGATTCCCCAGCTGTGTTTTCATAAGAAATTTTGAGTTTCTTAATGTTGGGGATTCTCTTGACAACTTCATCGCTACACCTGAAATTTTTCACTCCAATCATCGTTTGAAGATTCACCAAAGCAACGTAATCTTTCCTGTCTGCTGTGTGTTGATTGGGAGGATCTGGGAGATAAACACCTCTCTGGAACTCAAGATGTCTAAGTTCAGCCATCTCCCAGATTGCAAATGGAGCAACAAACTTACTAATTTCTTGGAAAATCAAGATCTGTAGATTCCATAATCGTAACGAAGAACTGGAACCACGGACACCTCTGACTGCAATGAACCGAATGTTAATTACCTGAGAAAAATCATCTAACAAATACCTATTTCCTACTTTATCATGTATATACATGTATTTATCAGCAGCTTTCAATACTCTCAACATCTTAGAACGCTGTAAAGGGAGAATTCCATCCAAATCAGATATGAAAGAACGAACACCCCAATATGAATTACTACTCAGTGATTTTAGTAATTCAGAAACATGTTTCTCCTTAGAGGATCTCCGATGAACACTAGTTCGTCGATGTATGAAATATCCTCCTTCGCTGCTATAATAATGGCTGTTCAGACTTTGGACATGTATAAACTTCTCTTCATGAGCTTCCCTCAAACATATGTCCCTCACGAGATCATGCATATAACATAACCTTACTGTACCATCCGAACCAAATTTACAGACAAAAATGAGATTTCTGCTGATGAGATCATTGAGGTACTCTCTTCCAATCACTTCTGCGTCCTTAGACCCATTTGGTTTCAAAAATCCTTCAGCGACCCATAAATTGATAGGCCACGAGACACGGATTTCTTCATCTTCAGGGAATACCCCCATATAGAGGAAACACGGTTTCAAATGAATGGGCAGATTATCATAACTCAAAGATATGATTCTCACACAATGTTCATCACCCTCCAAGTTTATAAGTGAGTGTGTGTCCCTTGCAACATACTCCCAATATGATTTTGTTTTCCCAGACTTTGCAAGAAGCCCCCCAATCACGACAATTGATAACGGAAGCCCTTTGCAATTTTTTGCAATCTCTCGCCCAACTTCTTCCAATTCAAGAGGACAGCCTTCTCTCGCAAACACTTTCTCACGAAGAAGGTTCCAGCTTTTATCCTCATCTAAGAAACTCATTCTAAAACCACATGAATCAAAATGAGTTGCTACGCTTGATAGCCGGGTAGTTACAATTATTCTACTACCATTGCTATTATCTGGAATATACCGTCTCACATTCTCCCATGCCTCTAAAGACCACACATCATCCAGTACGACTAAATATCTCATTCCACACAAACTCCTGTACAAACGTTCTCCTAGTTGCTCTTCAGACATTTGACTCGTATCATTCATAAATGTAGTTAAATCCCCATCCTTCACATCTTTTACATGTCTAAAAAGTCCTAGAATTATCTGTCTACAAATGTATTCTTGAGATATTGAAACCCAAGCTCGGATATGAAAGTGTTGCACAATAGCTGGAGAATCATAAATAGTTTTTGCAAGTGTGGTCTTACCTATCCCACCCATTCCGGTGATTGGGATGATTTGGCGACCTGATTGATGCCCAGTTAACCGTTCCATGATTTGGATGAGGTCGTCATCAAGGCCAACAATGGTAATCATTCCTGTCGGAATATAGCTTGATAACTCAAAAGTAGAAGGTTGTACTACATCCGCGGTTCCCCTCAAAGATTTGTTCTTGATAAGCATGTCCATCATTACAATAACTCTCTCTATGTTGAAATGGGGGATTTCGATCTGCTCGCCCATAGAAGCTTTTATTGAAGTCTCTACATGACGCTCGATAATACGTTCAGCATCATATGCCAGTTCTGCTATTCGATTCTCGAACTCTTTCGCTTCTTGTCTGTTTCCTTGTGATTCACTCTCGAGAAGATCAATAAAGAAACAGACGATCTCAGGGAGAGATTCCATCTGGTCGAGAGGAACGGGAATGAATATCTGGCGTTGGAACCTCTGCACAAGGTTCAAGAGAGAAACCAAAGCTGCATAAGCCGCCACCATGATTTCAAGATTCAAGAGTTCCACTGTTTCTGTATGTTCCTGTGGGAAAGGGTGGTTCAAGTCTCAATAAACTTGAGGCTCAGAGTTGGAGATTAGAGCTGTGTGTAATTTCTTCCAGCTATTCATAAATCAAAATCCTTCCTAATAATTGTAACTAATCCAAGGACTGTTGGGACTTGGGACCATGATTAGGAGCTTGCAATTTCAACCCAAATTTGGCCAGATTGCAGCTCATAGATGGTCTTGACCTCTTGAGGGACCATGGTTAATTAGGACCCTTCAATTCAGAATTCAGATAGGTGTAATTTTTCAACTTTTGTGTCAATATCATAGGGATCATTTTCATCTGGACTAACATCCAGAGAAAAACACCAAAAGTCAGGATGCCAAAGAAACAGAAAAGAAAACACTAGCACAAACAATCTGATGTAATAACCCCACAGGCTCGAGCATTATTGAGCTGTGCAGAAGAAAATTATTCATAATGGCCATCACTTACCAAACATTGGATTCGTTGCCATTGCCAAGACAAGCTTCATTGTTAATTTGAGAACTCTGAATCAGATGTCTGCAAAACAGAAAGAAAATAGTGGTCAGAGTTATAAGATAAAATTCTTGGTTCAATAAACACTAATGATACCTGCTGGAGGCACTAGTTTGAACCAGAATATGTACAGCAATGCTGTACCACATAGACATTTTGGTAAATGGAAATCCAGCTGAAGATGCTTTAATTACTCTTACACTTAGTGATGACGGTAACAAGGAGAGTAATATGATCGACTGCAATATCGAACGAGAAGTATGCCTGAAGAAGCAGCCAAAGTTTCAGAGTAGATATCCTCTTGAATTTGTCAAAGTTGTCTGTGTTGCTTCTTTGTGACATACAGCTTCAGAATCAGTTCTTTCTTTAAAGCTTATATGATCATTTAACTGTTCTTGTAGTACATGCAATATACCTATTCCAGCCCGGAGAACAATACCCATTATGATTTGCATGCAATCTTAGATAGGCTGTTTTTCAATAAAAGGGGGTAAAAGGTAGATGAAATTATTAAAAAGTAAAGTGGGAGTTTTATGAGATACACAAAAAAAAAAAAAAAAAAAAAAAAAAAAACAGGTACATAGTTTTTCATCAGGACAGAAAATACAACTTAGTCATGAGCATTTTTCCCAGACAATGTTGCTCCAAAATGTAGACATTTTAATATGAATAATTTGTTATGTTTACTTTAAATGCAGCTTCTTACATCAATAGAATTAACCAAATAAGAGGAAACAAATGGAGTTGCAGAGACTTCTGCAGATCTACAATCTAAGGGATCCCTATTCCATGTTTTCTTGATTGACACGTAAAAATATCTTAAATACAAAAACTAAGGCGGCTTCTACATAAAACTATTCTCCTTCCCAACCAAGTTCACGTGCCCTCTGTTCCCACAAAGAAGTAATCTTCCTCTCCTTCGTGAGCAACACTTCAGCTCGTTCTCTTGAACCCTCACAAGTTTCTATTGCAGCATTGCATTTCTCAGCTTCTCGTTGGTATTGTGTAGCCACCCTTCTTGCTTCCCCAAAAGTGATGTTCATATGGCGAGAGTGCTCTTCTGCTACAGTTTCGTGCAATCTCAACTCTTCCGAGAGCAAGTCCACAAATTGCTTTTCCATCTCTTCTTTGAGATCAGGGTCATCTTTTCCACAATCTGTAGCAATATAAATTTTCTGTCAGTTACACTCTTCACAGAACGTGTCAGATCTCAGGTCATTTAATAGTTTGAGTTGCTAATATGTATCTTGTCCTCAATCTTAAAAGAGAAGCTTCTAGTTTGATTTCAAGTGATAACTTGGGGGTGTATGGATGGGCTTTTGCCTTATCTTAGGTTTCTAACTATTTTTCCTTGTAAAAAATCAAGCATAACAAGAATTCATTTGTATAGACAATGCAAAGTCAATGGAAAATCAAAAGTGCTATTGCAAACACCAAGAGATTATGTCTTACAAAAATAAATGAATTATTTATTTTTAAAAAGATAGCTTTGACTATACATTACGAAAAAAACACTCCAAAACACTAGCGTCAGTGGTGGCCTAGGTTTAAAATGTTCATATAAAATGTGGTTTTTACGAATGTTTAAGAACAGATCAGTCTTTCCCAAGGATTTCAAGTTTGTGAATCCAAAATACTGTCTGAAAAGATACTGGGAGAGAAATGTTACTTTGGCTTCATGCTTCTCACAACTTATTTAGAATCAAGGCAGTAACGACAAAAAAGTTAATGGTCCCGCCAATTAATAGCTTCAGTAAACACATGCAAAAACTCACTTAGCCAAACTGTAATCACCCATAATGACATGGAAGATGAATCTATAACCTTAACTGTAAGCACTCGTGATTAAGTCTGGAAGTTTGATACTTGCAAGTGCAACAAATCAAAATGAGAAAAGTTCAAAGCTATTAATGCAATGCATCTCGTATGATGAGAATCGATTAACAGAAAATCAAAAATAGCCATAGATATTCCAATGGACACTATACATACCTGTAACAGAAAGATTTGCCAATCCTGCAGAAAAAGGAAACACAAAATGAAGAGCGTCAATGAAATATACATCATCAAGTAACAAGAAGACAAAATTAGAAACATTGTTTGACTAAATACCAGACAGATAATATAAACGAATCAAAACAAGAAACTTGAATGGAAGACTATGAAATAAGCATACTACAACTCTGGCTTCATGTGAAAAACACTATCTAACATACACACAGAATGATGGTGCTGGTACACAACAAAAGACAAGTAGACAACAATTAACTGCACTGCATTCGAATTTGTATAGTTCTATTTTAACATTCCCCAGCTATTCCATTTCATAAGTATTATGAAATGGATAGGACCATAAACTAGAAGTAGCACAACGAAGAATGTAGACTTGAAGACAAATATTATAAATAGCAAATCATGTATCGATCCTCTTATTTTCCTCATACGCAAGCATAAGATTGAGGTGATGCTCCATTAACAATATGTAGCTAACTTTTAAGCATGTAAGTGCAGTTTCCATGATCTTGTGAACCTTCTTAAGTTTATGATCTAGAAGCAGTAGTAAGTAGTCTAGAACAATAGGACTCGAGCTAAAAATAAAAAGTATAGAACATGATATCTGCTGCACAATGTAACAACCCATAGCATAGTTCCACGCCTAGAAAGGATCTCAAAGACATTACTTAGTAAGTTATAGACCAAAGCAATCCAGGTCTATAATTTCGTAAGTCCATACTTCTAACTTGTGGCATGGGATAAACATCCATCAAAGCAAAGTGTACACTTCTTCACCTTATAGAACTCTTAGTTGGATCTTGGTGTAATAAAGCAATGATCATGTTTCTCATACCACATTTCCTCCAAAAAAAATGAACAAATTCCCTGATCTCCTAACCGATTTAACTTTCTGATACAGCACATAATCAAGACAGAAAACACAAAAAGATCGAAACTTTCAGTGTAAAGAGAGAAGTTCAATATCGGGCAAAACCACAACACATAATCAAGACAAAAAGACACAAACTTTGAACACCCAGTAGCTTAAATTGACAAATAAACACAAAAAGATACAAGCTTTACAACAAGATGAGCATACCAGGAGCAATCTGAAAAATGGATTGAGGAGGGGCACAATTGCAAACACATGGAGGGCAAGAAGACGAAACCCCTTTAAAATTGAGACCTTTCTTGAACTTGAAATAGATAGCCGGACCACAAACGCAGAGAGCAGAAACGACTGCGAAGATGACAAGGCAACACCTCAAACAAGTGCCTGAATCTGATCTTCTGCTCATCTCTTTCTTTCTTGATTGTTTTGATGTTTCTTCACACTATGATGAGCAAGCAAGCGTGTGTGTGTTTGAGGGGAATGAGATCTAAGAGTGGTTCATCAAATAATGGCCGTGATCTATCTATGCTGTGATGTAATCAATTGATTGATTGAGGAATTGTTTTTCCTTTTCTTTTTTTCAAAGTGGTGATGAGGAGTATGAATGTATGATGATGATGGTTTGAGAGAGTTTTCTATTTGTGGAAGAGTCGGTGAGTGTTTTCACAATTGGCGTGGTGTAATGTCCACGGTGATTTTGGAATGTAATTTCATATTAAACCTAGGGTAAAAATGTAATGATAATAAACCAACAAATAACATACGTATAGCGAGTTTGTTTGCCCTTGATCTTTTAGATTTTGTATGTTTCATTCGAATGCAAATGATTTAATTAACATACACTCTCCTAGGATAAACAATTGAGAGTTAATACTCTATCACTCAATCGTTAATTCGTTAAACTTTGTAATTAAGCTGTAATGGAATATTCAAGCTTTTAGAGAGTAAGAAAGAAGGAAGAGGATTGAAGTCATGTGTATTAAAAATTCGAATATAGGTTTATTTATAATTTCGAAAAGTTGTAGTCTGAATATGTTTAGCTTGCCGCGAACAGTCCATGCAACGATAAAAATTCAAGAGAATACACATGCTTGAACTTTGAAGCATGTCCAGCGACACCCTTTCGCGAAAACAAAACCTTTCACGTATTAAGTCCAATCAAACATGAAATTATGTTGGGCTTTCCGTTTCGGACTTTCTATTTGGGCTCAAGTTGCTGGTCCAAAAATAATATAGCCAAGCTGAAGGACTTTCAAGCATGTTTGGACTTTCTGTAGAGGGAGCCTTAATGATAATTGGAAATTGGTCAATGCTCATGTAGTCATGTCCAAGTTGCGGCAACATGCATATTAAAATGTCTCCTCTACATGTTCTTATAGTCAACGGAGATATGCATACCTCAATTGCCTTGATAAAATGATACAGTTATGTACAGCAAGAAATTAAATGTCTCCTCTACATGTTCTTATAGTCAACTGAGATATGCATACCTCAACAAAAAGGACTGATTCATATAGAATTTGAATGGTCTTTTTCGATTGAAATTAATTTTCTTTTTGTATAAAATGTTGGATTTGAGTGGGGAGATGTCCACTCCCGCGGTATAACAAAAAGGGCCTAAATGTCTCCGGAGCTGCGGACATATTGAAACTAAATTGCCACGGACAAATGTATAACCCAGTTTATATTCTTGATAGAAAATTACTCAAAAGCTTGAATAATCTTGATCAGTTTGATCTTATCTTAATTTCCTACATTCTCTCCATTTCCTTCATCTCCCATCATCCAAACAAACCAATTGATTTGGGCTGTTCAAGAATTGATACTGAATATGGCTTACAATCTACAGTCACTCGCACATAGTATTAACCAAATCCTGCACCCCCATCCGCTACTTTATTCTGTTCATGCCATTGAGAATGAATATCTCGAATACCTGTTGGAAAAGGTCATCACTATGCAAAAGATTCTTGAAAACCTTCCCCTGCAAACATACAACTAATCTGAAATGTTGCAGAGACAACTCATACATTTGTCACATAGTGCAGAAGACATAGTTGACTCTGCCTTTGTGAATCGGGCTCTAGTCGCTCTTACTCCGCGAAATTCTCTTAGTCCGCAAAAATCTTTTCTGCAATACGTTCGAAAAGTAACTGAGAGAATCTTTTGTATCCAACAAAATGGAGGTGAGAGCTTCACACCTTCCATCCCAGGTTCTAGCAAGAAGAAGGAATCAGGTAAAACGTTCCAGCAAGATCTGCAAAAAGTAATTAAGGAATTTGATTCCTTGATAAAAAAGGATCTGACAATCGTTGATTCATCCCAACAAACTTTATTTGAGAAGTATGAAGATTTTACGGTAGTAGTTCCAAGCCCAGAAAGTTCGTCTAGTGTTGTTGGCAGCCGCCCCAGAATGGCTTCTTCAGGTTCTTCGTTGGAGAGACACTTCACTAGTAAAGGTGTTGCAGGAAGCCAAAAATGTTGGGGGCTTGACAAAGACATGGAGAAGTTGAAGCTGAAGCTTACTAGACATAAACGAGCTCTGGAGGTCATCCCCATCGTAGGGATGGGCGGAATTGGTAAGACTACTCTTGCCAGAAAACTTTATGATGATAATATTTCTCACTTTGATTGTGTTGCTTGGGCTACAATATCACAAGATTATGATGTAAACACAATTTTTATAGCTCTTCTAAGTTGCCTAACTAGAAAAGAAGCTAGCGAATTTACTCATGAGGAAACCAATAACCTGTCAGAGGCGTTATACAAAGCTCTATTCAACAGACGATACTTGATTGTATTAGATGATATTTGGGATACTGGCGTGTGGAATGCATTACGCCGGTTCTTTCCAGATAAGCCATCTAAAAGTACTATCATTTTAACCACTAGAATTCTTGAGGTGGCTAAGCATGCAAGTTCGTCAAATTTGCACACTATGCACCTTCTAGGCGTTGATGATAGTTGGGATTTATTTCGCTCAAAGGTGTTTGGTGAGAGGAAAGACCTTGATCTAGAAATGGAAAGGTTAGGGAGAAATATTGTCGAAAAATGCAAAGGGCTTCCTCTAGCAATATTTGTAATTAGCGGACTCCTCTTGAAGTTCAACAATACAAATTTCTGGGAGCGTGTTGCAAATGACATAAGCCCAACTATAGCATTAGATGAGCAACTATCAAAGATTTTATCTTTGAGTTATGACCATCTACCACATCATTTGAGGCCGTGCTTTCTCTACCTTGGAGCCTTTTCGAAAGGTGTTGAGATTCGAGTTTCCAAAATCAAAAGGTTATGGGCAGCTGACAGTTTCTTGAGACCGATCAAGGATAAAACCCTAGAAGAAGCAGCAGGGGAGTACTTGGAAGCTCTGGAAAATAGAAACCTTCTTCTAGTGCTGGAAAGAAAGTCGTGTGGGGAAGTGAGAGCTATGATATGCATGATATTTTGAAGAATTTATGCATAAGAAGAGCTGATCAAGAAGGTTTTGTTATTTGTAGTGAGTATGAGCATGTTACAAAAGCTCTTGACAGAAGTATAGAAGCTCAGAGTTTGCGCCGGGTGATTCTTAACAACAAAGGGTTTACAAATGAAAATTATGAGCAAATTTTGGGCCCAGCAGATTCTCCATCACTTATGGTATTTAAGTTGCTTAGTACGTCAAAATTGGTTAGGGTATTGGATACATCTAAATGGCATTCGCGTGAATGCCCAAAAGAGATACTTCAACTTGTCAATGCCCGTTATTTATCCATCAACTGCAACTTAGTACCTCCATTGTTATCTAGATTATGCAATATAGAAACATTAATCTTTTGCATTGACCGACGTGGAGGTATTGATATACCTGATAATATATGGAATTTGGAAAAACTCAAACATTTCAAGACTATGGGAGTGGCAAGAGTTGGTAGGTTTGAATTGCATTCGACTTTGGAAAGACTGCAGACGCTCTCTATGGTAACAGGAATGACATCTATGGAAAATTTGATAAAAAGAGTTCCAAACATAAAACAGTTAGGACTGTATTTTGATGATATATCTGGTGATATTGATTTGTCCAGTCTTCATAACCTTGAAAAATTGAAGATACAACTGTTTTCGCAGTTCTCGATGGGGTTTCCATGCTCAATATCAAAGTTGACTCTTTTGGGTTGTTACGTGGATGGAAATTTGTTGAAGATAGTTGGAGAATTGCCATGTCTTAAAGTGTTTAAAATTAAAGTTTCCTATTGGAAACCCGATGATGGGAATGCAAGGGTGTGGACAACTTATGAAGGCGGATTTCCATCTCTGCATTTTCTAGAATTGGGAGTATCCAGTCTGCGTGAATGGCATAGTGAGGCGACCCACTTTCCATTACTAAGGCATCTACGCCTTGTAGGCTGTTACCAAGTTGATGAGATTCCGTCTTGTATCGGAGGTATTGACACACTGGAAATCATTGAAATAGTTACATGTAAAATGTCATTTATTGAGTCAGCAAGAAGAATCCAAAAAGAACAGCGTGATATGGACATTCATGATGGCTTTCGACTTCGAATAGGTAAGAAACATTCTGAAATTGTATGACTCTCCTGTTATTGCCATTTCCATTTGCTTATTTTATAAATTTATCAAGTCATTTCTGGATTCATCTTCATTTTCATCTAGCGCATCTCAATTGGTAAAACGTTTTACATCCAACCAATTGATTAGAGTTCCCTTTTAACTGTTTAAACCTTTACAGTTTCACTTATAAATTACTTTTCAAACAATATTTACCATAAAATATAAGTACCTCTTACAATTTACACTACATTAATTTTCATTAAATAATTTATTACTATTATAATTTATGAATAAGTTGTTGTAAAACTATAAAATTGTTGACTAAAAATTAAACTGTAAATATTTAAGTAAAAAGTGTACTTCCTTAATATCTCCATTTTCTTCAACAGGTATGGAGTGGGAGCAAGGGCAAAACCAGGAGTAGGGCATAAAAGGGCATTCGCCCCCACTAAAATTCAGACAAGGAATTTTTTATGTATAATATTTCTGCTAATTTAGAATATGCCCTCTCACACCCCTGAAACCCCTAAAATTCATTGATATCTACATCTTCATCATGTTGATGTGGATTTAAGAAGGTTGGAGATTGGAGAGGCTATGTGAGTCATAGACTTCATATATATTTCATTTTCGATTGTATTTTATTTATTTGTTAGAAAATAATTTCGATTGCAATTATGTTGAGTAATTTTGGAGAATTTTTTTTTATTAAATAATATAATAAGTTGCCTGACTTTGAAAAATCGTTAATTTCATTACACAGTATTTTTCAACGTTGCTTCTCTATTTTTCTTCAGCTCCTTGCAATCAACGCGGTTGGTTTGCTTGGGGATTCTATGGTTCCAATTCATTTGATTTGCTTATTAGAGTATTAATATAAAAAATAATTAAATTCTATAATGATCTAAGTTAAAGTTTTTAAATAATAATTTTCATTCCAACTTTACTTTTTCATATTTTGTTTTAGTCCGTCTCAAATTTATCATTCCGTATTCTATTTTAATTTCTCCCAATTTCATTACGTCGCCCAAATTAAATATATTACGTATCATTGGAAAATGAGAATCTCCAAGGTAAATGACCTGGAATTCCACTAAACAGGTATGAACTGTTCCAATTCATTTTGTCATTTAATTTGCTTGTAAAAGTCTCTCTTGTTCAAATCCATTCAGTTCTAAATCAATTATGATTAGTTATTTTTATACGATTTTATGATGTTTTTGACAAAAAAAATATAATCTTAGTTTCTCCCAGTACAAAGTCTAAAGAAATAACGATTTCTCCATTAGATATAAAATTTTATCGTTTTGAATTTTTATTCTGTAAATTTCTATATATTGACTGATGATTTTTATTAAGGATTTTTTATTTTTTATTTAAAGTGAATGAACTTTAATATAAAAAAGTAAAATTTTTATATCTGATGAAAAACATGTTTCTCTAAACTATCTCCCAGAATCTCCAGGTAAATTACCATTTCCAATTTAACGGTACTTGTTGCTTCGAATATAGCTATTTTGGGTATTTTGTGTTTTGAATTTGTTATTTTGATTTATAGGTTTGTGCTTCTGATTTGGTTTATATGCATCGTCCTGTTAGAGTAATTCATTTTATTTGATGCTAACTGTTTGGGTATCTGACATGCAAAATCATCTCCGTTTCTGCAAACAGAGGCTCAGAGATTCAATCTTAAGTAAATTACCATATGTTTTAGTTTTGGTTGGTGTGTGTGCTCATATTTAGTTATTTTGTCTTCTGTTATTCATCTTGTTGGAGTTAATTAAGGATCAATCTCCACACATGGAGTGAGGACACGAGGACTACTCTTTAATTTTTCTGGATTACTAATTGTTGTTATTTTAAGGGTTTATATCGTCAAATTTACAGCTTCATTTTCTTTTTTGTGAATTGTTTTGGTGGGAGGACTTCGTTTAGCCAAATTCTTGTAAATGTCAGGAATGTTTCAATAGAAAGAAAGTCAGATCGTTTACACTGTATGTGGGACACTCACCTTCTTTGTATATTTACCAACCGCAACTCAACAAGAACATAAATGAAACTCCAAGTATCAAAGCATTTCATGTCATGAATAAATCTCAACATAGTTAAGGAATCAGTTACAATTCATTATTTATGAAAAAGACCAGATAAAACCTTATCTCCCAAGTCTCATCTGGCTATTTGAAGAAGGGTGCATATTCCTGATAATAATTTTTAATGGATTCAACAGCTACTCTGGAGAAATCCTCTTCATCTGGATAATAAGCCAGAGGATCATCCAACAATGGAGATGGAACATTAAGCACACCTTCAAGAGTTGCATGTACACAATAAGCAGCATATGTTATATGGTATCCACCTTCCTGTACAATCAGAACGCGTCCATCACAATGTTTATCTGCCAATCCGCGCACTATTCTCCCGATTCTCCTATAACCCTCCATTGTCAAGCATTGCCTTCCATTCGGATCATACTGTTCGATCATCACCAAATAGATTGTAATACAAGTAGTATGGTGTGTTTGAATGCTTCATTTTACGTAGTAGCCAGTTAGCTACGTTCTAGCATTCATATGATAAAAAAACAGTTTTACAGATATAAAATTCGTCTGTTTGGTGTTTAAGTGATCAATATGGTTGCTTATGTGCTCAAGGGAAACCAGTTTAACAAGAGTTCAGGGTAAAAGAAAATTTCCGTAAGAATTTGTAAACGTATAATGAGAATATGAATGCATTTCCAAATTAACTTACAGCACAGGCATCTTGACCAGCAACGAGAACCATGATCTCTGGCTTAAATTTGTCAACAGCAGGCACCACTAGTTCTGTCATCGCATGCTCATATCCTTTGTCTCCAGTTCCATTCGGCAAAGGTATATTCAGATTATAACCAAACCCTTCTTCTTCACCTAACTCATCTACCGTTCCTTTCTGTGGGTGCGAAGAAGGAGACCATGAACCATGATTCATGTGAAGGGAAATGGTAAGGACTTTGTCAGAACGATAAAAACCTTCTTGAGTCCCATTTCCATGATGAACATCGATATCAATAACAGCAACCTTATTACTTGGATTACTCCTCAATGCTAGCTCAACAGCAATACCTGCATTGCCTAGAAAGCAATATCCGTCTGCTCTACTTGGTTGAGCGTGATGACCTGGTGGTCTGACCAAGGCATAAGAAATCTTTCCATGCCCGTCGATGATGTGTTTCATAGCAGAGATGGTTGTTCCGGAGGCAATAAGTGCAGCTTCCCATGATCCTGGGTGAAAATATGTGAGTTCACATATTTCCTTCATGCCTTCAGTTTTGGCGGCCTCAATCAGCTCATTTATGTAGTCTAGCACGATTGAGATGAACCCAAATCAGATCAGAAAATGTAAAAAAAAATGTAGTAGGTAATCAACGGGTAAGGAAGTAATGAAGTGGGGGCCAGAAGAGTCTATAGTTAGACTATCTCTTCTTGATTGCTCCGCTACGCCTATGATGCACACAGGTATTATGCAACAATTTCAAAGGATAAAACTTCTATCAAACGGCTAGGTTCCCATCCGATAGCGGAGTTCTTTCGAACTTTAGTTTTAGCATATAAAAATGCACAGAAGAGCAGGAAGGAAAGAACAAGTATGGCTCTTGATGTGTATTAACTCTTTAATTTAAATATTAACTCTTCATTTCAATAAAGACGTGTTGAAAGAGACAATCATTCAACTATTGGAAAAATGTATATTCATGAAAAATAAGAAAAAAAATTAAAATTCTAAGAAAAATTGTAACTTTTCAATCGCTAACAGAGGTCACCGCTATCAGTTAAGCAAAAACAAAAGTTTCTGTTTAACACTCCAAAATCCAAATACTAAAGTGCCAGAGTACTCTAAAATGAAAGCCAAATTAATAACATCACGAAAGTAGTATTGTCTTATGTCCAAGTTTTTGGCCGTTGAACATGTTCTATGGGCACATATAGTTTACATAGAACTCTTTCTAAATGAGTCACTATAGCCCAAAGTGACATTCACCTAGAAATACTAAATTTCCTCATCTGAAGAACATGACGCTAAGGCTAAGCAAGCCACTTGCAACTGGTAATGGACTAATGGTGAAAGAAGAAAAAAGCATGATGTACCTTGTGTGTGGAAAGTGAGCAATTCGGAGATAAGTGCAGGCCTGCCTTGATGCCAGGAAACAAAGGGAGCAATTGGGCCTCTTTTGAGAATGGACACCATATTCTTGACCCGATCTGCGTTCTCAGGGTGATAATCTAGCACGTCTAGAAAACCCGGATCCACGTTTAAACCGAAAACACCCTGACCCGTGTAGTGGTTCAGCATCTGCTCGTGCCAGAACACACTTATGTGTTCCATATTAGCCCCGTTGCTTGGTAACGTTGGTGATAATACTGTTTGAATTGGTAATGAAGCCATCCCCGCTTGATTAGGAGCTTCGATATGACAATTTTACAAGAGATGTGTTACTCTGAGAATGGTAGTACTCCGATTGGCAAGTATAAGATAGCAACACATGATAAACAAAGCTTCTATGTCTTGATAAGATTGAGACGTATCAACAAAATCAAGTGGCTAGAATATTGAGGCTCAATGCCAGAAAAATTCAAAAGCAGGCGCAGTAATACAACACACATGTGGGTCGGTGCCGTACCTATTGCTATCAAATCACATTTCAAACCGAATGATGCCCATGGAAACAAATACAAATAATAGTTTTGGAGTTTGGTGCCAAACAAAATCACAAGAATATATGGACCTCGCTCTAATCCTACGGGTGGATGATGGAGTCTCAATTTTCCTAATTCTCATGATAATATTAATTGCATGTGATTCATGTTTTGGCCTATTGATAAATTATTCACTCATTCACCAGGTAACATGTAGATTCTGTTTGGGAACTCGGTAGAATTAACAGATATAGTCGCGATTATCTGTTATAAGATTGTCCCGTTTGATTCCAGTAGCGTGTTATTGTGGACTTGTTCTTCTCGTGTGGTTTAGTGTTTCTTTTCCTAGAAAATGTTGGATTATGCTGTTTGGTTTGATTCTTTAAGCATCTTTTTTACTGGCTACAAATATCAGTCCTGGTGAAGATCTTTTTGTCAGAAACATTTTCTCTGCAAGTTAGTTCTCTCACTGATAGATCTTCTCTTTTAAAGTCTTTGTTGATGTACCACGCTCTCTGTTAGTTTTACAATATCAGTTTACCTTTTCTATAATACTCTTTTCTGTGTCAATGCATGCAATCATCATTTTCTGTTAGCCACATGTCGGAAATGTCTCCAGCTCTTCACAGGCGACACATTCAACACATCATATCTTCATTGTGGATACCTCTGTATTTACAACGAAACTGCCTTGTTATGGACCATAAATGGTTTATGTCATTTATATGGTCATTTTATTTAATGCAGCCTCTTGCAAGCGCCCTCCTGCAACTGCATACGCACTGATCCCTTGGAAGTGTTTCTGTTTGGGTGATTCTTATGCGGTTTACATGCTTTTAATTATCAATATGCTACCCACCTTGATGAAATTCAAAATAATGCAAGGTCGTTTGTGTGTTCATGATTCTATTAATGTTAGTGTAGTTTCAGCTACAAAACAGGACAGACAGTAAAAAAAATGTCTCATCCTTGTGGTCTATCCTTATGTAAATACATTGGCTGCTCAAATGGCAAATGGATTCACGAGAAGTAACTGTTCTCATATGTAAATCTATTTATTCATAGCAAGTAGGATTGATCTTTGATGTGTACGTTCAATTCTATGTACATTCTGTCTAAGAAAAGGTGCTGGAAATATGTCGAATGGTTAGGTAAATATTTCTTAAAATATGTGTATTTAGCTGAGAGTTTTGGTTCGTGAGCCATTTGCTTCGCTCTTATCTGTAAATATTTTTCTATCAGAATATAACAACTCTCTTCTTAGGGGATATTCATTCATTGATGTTCCTTCAGGTCTTGAATGCATCTTCTATTATAACACATCTCTTTGTTGCAATAATATCCATACACATATCATCAAGGAAGTTCAGTACAGAAAAGACCTACAAAAGAGTTCCATTACCTAAAGCATGAACATAAGAATGATATCTCCTTGGTCAATGATCTACATTACGTGATCCCACAAACCTAAAATTTTGTTTCACGTTTTGTAGTGTTAATTTGAAATTTCAATCACATGGCGCTGATGCCTCTTGGGAGATGATGATAAAACAAATATGATTCTTGAAATATATGTCTTCTGCCGTATGTACCTGAAAAGTAAAGATGGTTATCTTTTGGATGCTTGTTTCTTGAGAAATATTATAATTTGTAACTTCAATTAACTCTGGTTCATTTTTTATCTGTTTATTTGTTTAATTTGCATGTGTATTTGGAATTTTATTTGATCTGCTGGGAATGTCTGAAATATTTCCGGAGAGCCAGGAAATGGTACTCGAAAGATTGACTTCAGGTACTTTGATCTTTGGATGAATTCACAAGAAAGTTTGTCGGGAGCCACCGTGCCTTGCTGTTTTCCCTAAACGAACTGATTATACACGCAAACCTTGTCTCATAATCTTTATTCTAATCCACAATAATATTCCTTCCTTTTTATTTCCTATGAAACATGTATCCTCTCGGAAATCCCATTTCACCATGGTTCTTATATATAAATTAACATCATGGTCTCAGTGAGTGTTATGTTGTAAAAGAATTTCTTCGTTGATCGCATGCCATGTATGCATATGCAGTGAAGATAAGTGCACAAAAAGTAAAAATTGCTGAAAAGAATGAATTTCCCAGTTTGGAGCATGGTCTGCTTACAAAGACAGAGGTCTACATGCTTGCTTGGAGATCCTGAGACATCTTTCGATGCAGGTTTTCCATTCCTTTTAATTTTCGTTGCGTAATTGAGAGGAATCTTGAGGGTAAGTATGTGGGTAGGGAAGTATTTCAAGAAGCAATAAAAAGGGGTAATAGATTGTTAGCACTTGCAGCAACCAAAAACATGAAGTCTTGGTTAAGTGGGTGGCTTGATGCAGTAGTTATTTTTCCTGGTTGTGATCAGTAATAGCAATCAGATGTAGGATAATTGACGTTAGTAGTCGGTTTAGATCGGTCTACAATATTGCGTACTGCTCTTGGTTATACAAAAGGACTTGCATATTTGCACGAGGATTCAAAGTGTTTCACGTCGCATTGGCAAATGATTGTTGCTGTTTTTGCTTTCAGTTAAGTGTGATTCTCAAAACATGAAATTTGTGTAACAGGTATTCCAAAAAATATTGATGGAGATATCAAGGGTCTAAACATTCTTTTGGACTTGAATCTTGATATTCTGATATTCATATATTGTCCAGTCATTATGTCATCACTCTTACTGAAAATGCATGAAATTTAAGATCAGATCATGGTCTTTGAGTCCATTGTGTCTGCTACTGATGATTTCAAATCAGAGGGAAAAAAACGTGTTACGAATTACTACTTCGAAAGCGATGCTCCATACTCTCATTTTGACATGGGGAAATAAACTATATCATATTCTCATATATATCTTCCATGTTTTTCTCTTCTAACACAAAGTAATTGCATTAGTCGAAGTTGCAAAGGTAGTTCCAAATCAGTATTGCGGCTATCCATGAGATGCGATGATCTAGGCATGTTGAGGCAAAATAACAA
The DNA here is from genome assembly GCA_036897095.1 of Plantago elongata. NCBI lineage: Eukaryota > Viridiplantae > Streptophyta > Magnoliopsida > Lamiales > Plantaginaceae > Plantago > Plantago elongata. The sequence goes on along the minus strand of JAYMSP010001604.1, from coordinate 8,179 downwards.
AACTGAAAATTGTTGATTCAAATTCAAGAATTACAATTGAAAAACTACAAACTCTCAACACATTCCACACTCCCATCTTCAAGTGTTAAACAAAGAGAAATTAAACAAACAAAACAAACAAGATCATAATTTAATCAAACAGTACTAAAATCAAGAAAGAACACATTCAAACATTTCTTTTTCTTAAAAGGAGCTAGAAGAGAGGTGGAGTGCGAGTAGGGCAATAATCTTGAACGCTTAAGGGCAGACGAAATCCTTAGGGACGTCGACCTGGCAAGCGCTAACAAGCAAGCTCAATGCAATAGGAATGTTGATGTTAATTCCAAGCACATTAGCCTTAAGTGCAGTGCAAAGGCATAGGGCAGCTTCAAGATCCAACAATCCATTAAGGATAGTGCAACAAGGGTGGTCTGGCTGTTGGCCAATTTTTGCCCCAACTGCACCATTTAGAACCTTGGCACATACTCCTAGTTTAAGGGCATCCCTTGGGCAAGAGCCCCTGGCCGGGGTTGGGTTCGGATTTGGGATTGGTTTGTTGTTACAAGTGTTGCATCCACTTACTAGGGTGAAGAACAATAGGTTGAGGATGACAAAGAGAACGGCTGATGTGGATTTGTTGGAATCCATTGATCAAGACTTAATTTGACACAAGGGATAGTGTTTTTAGGTTGATTATTGGTGGGATTATAGAACCAATTGCATGGGTATTTATAGGATAATGTTCATGGGTTGATAGACATTCAACATGTGAGTTTGGAGCTGGAATGGAATTGTTTGGATCCATTTTATTATATTTATGTCTTTGTTAATTTTACATCTACATTCTACATTTTGTCTCTTTTCAACTTCATTTCACATGGAATACTATGTGCCCAAAATATTCATTTATATGGGTAACACCTTATAGGTCATAGGGTGTACTTGAACTTTACATGCCTCTAACACCTTAAACCATGTCAGTTCCAAATGTAATATAGGTATGTAAGACATACCATGAAACCAAAAAAAACATGTAATAAAGAGGCAAATAGGTCTAGGAGGTGCTCGGTCTTAACTTCTCATGGATGATGATATATTGTGTTTCAGCATGTTCACTGAATAATCCGCATTTTTTTAAGAAATACTTAATCAACAGTCAGTTTACTAAATATGTTTGTAAGGAGTATTTTTTATGCTCTTGTAAATCGTTATTTGATTTCGTGATAAATTTTACTATTGTTTTGAATTGAAATGGAAAAAAATTATTGATTAAACAGAATTGAATTAGGGTGATAGCCTGTCCGAAGTTTACACAAGTGCACAGATTTGGAGCAACGGAAGAATGTATAATTGCTGGCCAAAGTGAAGATTAGAGTGTGGATCGAATTGATTGAAGTAAATAAGCCACTAGTGGTATTATTATATTATATTTGGTAATTAATTGAATTAAAAAGTTAATAAGTTTGGATTATTAGAGTGTGGAATTAATTTTAAAGTAAATAAACCACTAGTGGTGTTCATTAAATTTGGTAAAAAATTGATTTAAGAAGTTATTAAGTTGGATTATTGATCACGAGAGTGACTGTCCAATGGGCACGGATGCAAGCCCGTGACTCCATTGATATCCGCGTTCGATATTGGACCTTTCTTTCCTTGCCAAATCCACCACCGGACTTTCACGAACCACATCTTGCAAATGGGAAAGAAGTATTGACTGGGTTCTGGAGGGTTCGGGCCTTCGGGAAGATAGTACTGAAAAAACTATGAAATAAACAAATAGAAGTCATGAACCATTAAAATGGTATAAACGAACTTGAATATGTTGGTAACTTCTAACAATTCGAACTTAATTTAGTGCATGAGAGATAAGAAGACTCACATTCGAACTTCTCCATCTTCTTGTCGTGATGATTCCATTTACCAAATCTAGAGCTGCACTACTAGAGCGGAGGAGAGGAGTATGTTGATGTAAAGGGAGAAGAGGAGAAAAACATATTGGAACTTAATTTCTTCCAACTTTCTTGGGGTGATAGAGGAGGAGAGAATTGAAAATATATTGTTTATAATTTCATGCAATTTTAAAAATTACAAAACGGGATAAAAATAAGAGTAGATTCAAACCATCGATATTTATGTAAATTACATTTTGCAGCCAACAATATTAAATAACTGCAAGTACATCACTGTAAAATTAAAAAATAACTGACGAATCTACAATAATATTTAAATTTTTATAAAATATTATGGGTGTTTCAGTAATTAATGCTTAAATATATAACAATATTATATTATATTAATTGAAAGTTAATGTGATACAATATTGGTATTATTCCAAGTTTTTGTGCAGGTAAATACATTCATAAAAATTAATAAAATTATAAATATTTTTTGTCAAAATTATAATTTTTATCGATTCATATTAGGTTTGAGAAGAATAACTTGTATGTTATTAAGCTTTATCGTCAACAAATCATAATCCAATGAATGGAAGGATGGGATTCAACTTAATTCATGACCGGAAATGTTTCTACACAAACCAGTCAGTGAACCCCACATTCAGGCTCCAGCTTATAAGTCCCATTTTTCTTCACTTAAATTACCAACACAATGTCTGCTTATGAAGTTTCTTCCATGTCTTCATAGTAATCTAATATCCACTTCTGTATGATCTCAACTTCTTGCTCCCTCTGCTGTTTCAGCCAGTCGGGATCTCCTTTCGTTGCAGCACGCAGATCTGTGTGGTGTGCACCTGTTTAAACAGAAGATACTTGAGAAATTTTAACAAAACAATGGATCATAAAAACATTTTTGAGCCTACTTTACTTACCTTTCTCAACTACTAGAGCAATGATGCTATCTGATATGTTCTTCAGCACACTGATGACATCCAGCAGCACAGGGAAATCAAAAATGAGTTAACATCACATATAACATCTGCACAATGCATACTAACGCGTATCAAACCTCATCATACCTGCCTCTGCTCCACGGGTCTTGCAATCCGTTGGAAAATATAATATTGCTGCCAAAACGCTTGAGAACTTGTTGAAAGTTCTGTTAGACACTTCAGATTAGATATAGCAAAGATTTTCGTACTAAAATGTGGAATACAGATAATTACAGAAAGTTAAGTCCAACTCACGGTGCCACCATATTCCGTTGTGATCCAGTGCTGACGAGGCGATACTCCAAACTGTGCCTTGCAATCGTCGGCATACCCTTTGTAATTGAATGAGGATGGAGGAAACATGCTCTCATTTGAAATTGTCATCGGCATAACCATTTCCGTACATGCCTAAAACTAAGAACTATTAATATCATGACGGTTCAATTAATAACAGGAGTTTTGTAGTTCTGATATATAATGATTACCTGAAAGTTCCAACCGCGGAGACCATGATCATCTGTTCCGCCTTCCAACTCAAAGCATTTTTCTGTCTTCGAGTAATTGTAGTATAAGCTTGCTGCTGCAAAAGTCCTGTTGAGCTTTGTTGTGTCCGGTGGTGATCTTTCAATAATCTTACACATCTTCATTCAGAAAACATAAAACAATTTTAGTTCCATACATTGGAAAAATCGACAATGTCAAAGAAGTAAAGTCTAGATATTTTGGCGTATGTTCTACCTCTTTCACCGGGTAGGCAGGCAAATGTTTCATAAAATTAGCTTCAGTCGGGTAATTAACCATTGCCGTGTACACAAAGGCTTCCCAGAGCCAGGCTTGTGCAGAGTAAATCGAGCTGACTTCTCTGGAAAAAGTTGCATTTATCAGTTGCAAGGCATTATTCAACAATTCTAGAACATGTCTGTGTAACATAGTTATCTTTCTTGATAACTTACTTGCAAGCTCTAAAGTTTCGACTTAGTTCAGATAATCCTTCTCTGCTTGAGGGTATGGCTTCCAATTCATCCCAACTACCCTTTATTACTTCATAGCAATCTGAACTCACATCCTGTTTCACCAAAGTATTCGAAGAATCATTAACAAACAGGCTTTTGTTGAACTCAAGTTTAAGAGAAACTACAGTGCAATTTATGTTCTTGACTAAAATATTATATGGACCTTGAAATCCTGTGAAACTGCATCATAGAAACTAGACCAGGGAGTGATTCTATCAAACTGCAGTACCGGGGCGGAAGATGCCAACGCTCCAATGGCTACATGGGGGTACTTCAGTCTAAACCAAGATGCAAGCACTGGACAGATATATAAAAGTTCCATCAGCCATGACAATAAACATATTGAGCTACTCTTGTCTAGGCAACGTAGATATATGGCACATATAACAGAAGCTCAGATAGATACGAGTCAGCAAAAACAGTAAGCGAATTATGAATCAACGAGTGCTCTAGTTAGACTGATTAGTTTAGTAAGACTGATGTCCACCATCATCTGATGCTAATAGACGTTCACAAACCCCATGTTACAGAGCATTTGCCACAAGTTTGCAATACCATTGTGAACTACCTTGATCACTATGTGACAATGTCCTCGCAGATAAGGATATAGACGTAAATACCAACATGAAACGATTACAAAAACCGGTCATTCCATCTTATATAAATTCTTCTCACTTTTTCATACAAGTTTTCTTTATATGTCATCTTATTCACATTATACAACTTCATAGCAACTCACATATCAATATGGAACATGTCAAAATTCAACCAAAAACTCAAACTTTACTAATTTAAAATCCAAACGAAACCAAACCAAACTTTATGTAATAAAGAAACATGGAGTGTTTGGACTTACTTCCTCCATAAGAACCTCCAAAAACCACAACAGGGGAAGCCTCAGAAGACAAGTTATGCTTCAAACTCCTAATCAGAACCGCGAAATCGGCAAGTGCTTGCTGAGAATTCGAGTACCCCAGTGTCTTTGCTGACTTATATGAATGCTTCCCAAATGGCATTGACTCTCCATAAAACCTATGCTAAAACCCCAACCAAAAAACAAAATATAACAACTTCTTCACAACATCAAGAATAATGAATAGCATGGAACTAATAGTAAGCAATATAGCTCTTCTATTACCTCTATGAAGACTAAAAGAGCATGAAACTGTGGAGCAATATCAAGCATGAAGCCAGTATTGGCAGCAAACCAGTCAATATCTCCTTCATTCCCAGTGTACACAAAGATAGGAGCTCCTTTGTGCCAATATTTTCTGTTCATGAGATACTTCTGATAGAAAATTTTGTAGCTTTTGGGATGAAATGTGAAATGGTCCAAATTCTGAGGAAAATAATGGGTTTCATATGGTATCTTTGGCTTCACAGACTTTTTCAAAGAAGATTGGAAAATCCCAGCTGGGAAATAAGCTGGAGATGATGCTACTGCCACTGCTACAGTTACTGAACCAAAGAGAAGCAGAAGCAAAGAAGATAAACTACAATAAGCCATTCTAATTCTTGATTTTGTTTTTCATATGTGTGAATATGACTGAACATACAGCCTGTTTATACTGAAGTAAAACAAAACAGAACTTCTAAGAAAGGAAAAGGTATGGGATAAAGGAGAGCAAGATAAAGAGGTGATGTTTTGGTCCTATAATCTTCTCAGCATGACAGCCGTTCTTTTGACTCTACTGAGATTTCCACAATTCCATTGATGACCTACCTATGAATCTTTGAATTTCTATCCTTGTTATTTGTAGATAGAACATGATGTCAATCACCATAATTCAAGTAGTTTGGCAGCTTTTCTGGTATCTGTGTGCATGATTACAACCAAGAATTTTGTTTATGGAGATGTGGAGAGGATAACAGACTTTTGTACTGATTAAGCAAGGTCATTAAGTTGGCAAAATGATTGTGTATGAATGGAGATTAGATGAAGATATTGGTGTGGTGTAGAATAGTAAAGAATATACAGATACAATACATGTCAGAGTTCAATAGTATCCCTTGTTTTGTCTTGTGATAGGACAAATCAACTTACAAAAAGACTCCTAGCTCCTACCAAGTTCACATGATGCACAAAGAACACACATGCAGAACAATGATTCACCTTAGTGCCTCTATGTTCTTGCCTTTCTAGGTAAACACAAAACACTGCAGGGTAAAACTTCTAATGCTGAAGTTTGTATCTTATCTAATGTAATCATTGATCAAAATCTCGATTTTAGTGTCTCGAGCTTATAGACAAATGAAATGTTTGGCATTTGATTAATAATGTTTGTTTGGGTATCCACCAACTGGTGAAAAGAACATGATTGTTAAACCAATAGTGAAAAAGCAACAGCAGAGTGTATAATAAGATCCTTAATTGAGCGTTTAAGACTCAGCGAAATTGAATTACAAATCTTAAACATCTACTCCCTTCGTCCCAACAAACTTCATACATTTATCGTTTTTAAACATCCCACTAAACTTCGTACATTACCCACCACTAACAAATTATAAACAATCTCAACTCTACATAAAAATTTACACATTCTAACATTAAAAGTGCACAAACAACGATATTTGTCCTTACAAAACAGGCATCATTTTAGAGAAAACCATCTCTACTTTGAAAGAATTGATCAACATAGCCTATTTAATACAAAATCACATGTCCAGCTCAACCAGCATCAAATATCGCACATCTAAAATGTGCATACATTATTACATTACATGAATTACAAAACATGAGATTGTGATGATGACCTCGTCTCCCAAAGCGACAGCCTATCGTAAAAGCTGCACTGTCAAAATACATCTTGCTGGCTACTAGCATCAGTTAACCCTCAACAATTAATTCAATTCAGTCTCATCAAATGGAGTAATTACATGTTCCTCTTCAGATACAAGTACAACAGAACAGAAACAGGGAGAACTGAAGCTGGAGTAATTAAGATATAAGACATACTTTATTTCAAAAAATATAATAATGAATTAATATGGCATGGTAATTGTACCATCCATGTTCTGAACATTTTAGTTTGAGATTAAAGCCCCAAAAGGGTCCCCTCTTCATGCTCTAGGTTCCACCTAATTCCCAGTACTAAAATCAACAAAATATGTACTAATATCAACAAACAGGCAAAACTTTTGCTTCCTTAGGAATAAATTTACAGAAAAAAAAACAAAACAATATTCTCCAGCAAGCATTCGGGCACCATCATAGGCACTAATTCCTAGCTTTGTGCAAAAGCATTAAAGTAATGGCTACTATTGACCTTCTCCTTCGCTACAAAACAGAGATTGCAAGAGGAGTCTTCACCGTTCCATCGACATCTCTTCAAAACTGATATCACAAATCCAAGAAAGCAGATGCTCAGTAAAGGATTTACAGGAACTGAACTAAACAAGTAGAAGATTCAAAGTACTGCTTTGCAAAGTGATATATATGTTCCTTTTAACAAATACTATCAATTTTAGCTTCTACGCCATTATGATTATTTCCCAAAAATGATGGAGTACTACATTTAACTTTAAATTTTACAACGTTCTTCATTCTAAACTACAATATTAAATAATTAGAACAATTCTTTATAACAAAGGGCAACCTCCTCAATTTAGTTTCAAACCTGAGCCTTTATCATGCCTATAGTAACCTTGATACTTGATAGTTGACTACAACATTTAGTTTTCAAATTATGTTGACGGAAATCCAAGAACTTCTATTCCTTCATCAGACTAATTAAACCATACAAGGTGATAGATCTATACAAGAACGGCATCATTGACATTGTTATCTACAACTTAACTAAATTATTTTTAAAACTGGTTTGTTTATTACCATAAAAGCAATCAGAGGCAAAAAGAAACGGAAAAGAAACCATGTATGTGTACAACTTCCGTTTCTCAATATAAGATGCTTTAACAAATGCATTTTTTTCAAAATATTTGATGTTTTAGAAACAATTTTCCATCCGTAGTCCTATATGTCACCTTTAAGATTGACATATTATTTTACTTTTTAACTAACTTACTAGTAGAATTAATATGGGCTGTAGTGGAAAAAATAACACATAAGTGTGCAATCACCTAAAACAACTTATATTAAAAAAAACTGATATAGTATACTAGTAACTAATTATAAAGCTGTAATATTATCCTGGCATATTAACGATTCTATCCCCCACCTAAAACAACTTATATTAAAAAAACTGATATAGTACAAATAATAAAGCTGTAATATTATCTTGGCATATTAGCGATTCTAACCCCCCCCCCCCCCACCCCCCCCCCCCATCTCAATATCAAATTT
>JAYMSP010001603.1:0-30451 GCA_036897095.1 Plantago elongata | reverse complement strand
CAACTTTTGTAGAAGTAGATGCATAAGAAAAAAAATTAACAACAAAGAGCATGTTCTGAACAAAGAGGACAATAATTCTTTTGAAGTAGTTTCCCTTCTTTACTTAATTCAAAAGAAATTACGTAGTGGATGAAATGTTGACACGAGAAGTGGCAACTAACGTTATTTTACTTGAATAAATGACATAAAATGAGAATAACGAAAGGCGAGTAAAAAAATGAAGATGATATATTGCTTAAAGAGAAGAGATATAACTCACTTAAACTATACATATATACTTAATGACATAAGCAAAGAGACAATTTCTCTAACCAATGAGTCTACTTATTCATAAATTTACAATTATATATCTATGTAAAAATGGCGGGTGGGTGGCGAGTTGCACACATCTAACCTACCACTCACCCACTAGTGGCGGGTGAACTTTTTTTTAACCCACCACACATTTGGTAAAAAAAATTAGTTGGTGGGTGCGGGTGAAAGGCGGGCGGTTTGCGCGGGCGGGTAGGATGGGTGGGTTTTTTGCACACCCCTAATTTGTTATGGTTTTAAGAGTCGGTGTTATAGTTTTATGTATTGTTGTTATGGTTTTAGCTTGTGTTATGTTTTTTGGTCTTTTATTGTTTTGGCCCATATATTTTAGTTTCAAAACCTCGTATTAGTATTTTTTGTTGATTTCACGATCTCATATTCTCATATCTGGTTTTAGATCTAAAAATTGTACAGTTAAAATCGAATTTCATAATCTGTTAATTTTTATGGTTTTAAGTGTTGTAATTTTATGCATCATTGTTATGATTTTAGCTTGTGTTCTTTTTTTCCGGTCTACTATTGTTTTAAGCGCATATGTTCTAGTTTCAAGACATATTATTGTTGTTTTAAGCAACAAAGTTAGTGTTTTTAGCCTCCGATGAAATATATATGGTTGATTTTTTTGCATTTATTTTGCCATAACTTTTAACAGGCATTGTTATAGTTATAAGATGCACTTTTTTTTGAAAATGGCTAAAGGTGACTCGAACCCCCGACCTATTAGTTGGAGGTGAAGCGTCTTATCAACTAAGCTACACTTCATAGTTATAAGATGTACTATAGTGGTTTTTACTTTTAAATACCAATATTACGTTTTATGCTTGTGTTGCATGTTCGTGCTTTGGTATAATTTCAAGAGCCATTGTTAAAGATTTAAAATACATTGTTACAATTTTAAACATTAATGTTACTATATTTAGTTTATTGAATGTTTATGCATGTTATTGTTGTTAACACATATATACGTTATATTTTAAAATTTAATGTTGTAGTTTTAAACATCAAAGTTAGTGTTTTAGCTTTTGCAAGATATTTATGACTTGATTTTTTGCAAATGTTTTGTTATAATTTTAAGATGCATTGTAATAATTTTATGTATCAATGTTATTGTTTCTATCTTGTATTGTATGTTCCTGTCTTGATTATTTTAAGATGCATTGTTATGTTTTTAAGGATTAATGTTATTGTTTTAGCTTGTATTGCATGTTTTTCTTTGTTTTCAAGCACCAATGTGATAGTTTTTATGTAAGTTGTTATGGTTTTACTAGCCAGTGAATGTTTTAAGCAGGTGCTGAAAATGACATTGAATTTGATGATGAATTTCTCAGAGAAACAAAAAGCAGGACGTCGGAGTTTACAAACAAATTTAGTCGAAAAAGATCTCATTTTACTATGAGAATAAAGTTTTAATTTTCAATAACTAAATTATAATATTGTAATGATTGAATATATCAAGTACATTACTTCTTGTACATTAGTGTTTTAATGGAATTATTAAAACATTTAGACTTGTTTTATTATGATTTAATAATATTAATTGTCACTTTAAAACTATATGTAGGCCCTTAAATTCGTTACATTATATCTTAACAAGGTTAAAACTACATTTGAAATATACAACATCCAAACATTAAAACCATCACATATAATCTCTTAAAACATTAACAAAATATGTTAAAACTTAACTTTCAATGTTAAAAACATAAAACCAAAACATAATCCATTAAAAGCATAACGAAAAATGGTGTTTCGGCAATTCTTTTAAAAACTCAACCGATCAGACCATTAAAACCTAAAACTTTTAAAAAATAACAAAAACATTGATTTTTCTATCTTTTAGAAAAATCTTACCTTTTATAAGATTTTGGCTAATATTTATCAAGAAATTAGAGAAAGTCAATTCTGAAAGGTCTCTAGATAATTTATCTGGAGACGGACATATATTGTTAGAATAATCATTAATGTTATCAATCAAAATACAAATATTTTTAACATTAGAGTTTTTCACATTGTAACAAGACTTATATCATTAACAATATATATGTTTTAATTAATGACATAAATTATTTTATGAGTAACATGAGTCGTCTCTAGAAAGAGACCGTCTATCATAATACTTTATAAAATACTTAAGAGGTTTTTATAAAACGGGTAAATAGTGACTCGAACCCCCTACTTATTGGTTAAAGGTGAAGCGTCTTACTGCTGAGTTGCGTTTCGTTGTCGTGAAATACTTAAAGGTAAATTGTATTTACATAAAATTTACAAAATGAAAAAAAGCTAACTTATCAAATGTACTATATATTTCAATTACTTAATTGAATTTATCAATTAATTTTGTAAATAAATTCCAACTATGATTCGGGGTAATCCCAAAAAAAAGAAAAAGTTAGGTTAAGAGAAGTAGCTCTTTATTGTTGACATCAATTATTGTTTCATTTATAGCAAACAAATCATCTAAAGTGCACACACAACATGAAGTCCTATAAATTAATCACCAAACTTCAGCGTTCTTAATTCAACATTCTACCAGAAATTCTTATTATTAGTCTCTCATTAATTTCCTCCCATATTTTCCTAATTATTACACGATGCATAACAAGAAGCCCTTCATTTCTCAAGTTCAAGAAGTTGAAGTGAGGAAAGGGCCATGGACTATGGATGAAGATATTATACTCATCAATTACATTGCAAATCATGGTGAAGGTGTTTGGAATTCTTTAGCTCGATCTGCAGGTAATTCTTTAAATTAAACCGAACATATTTTATTGATCATTAATTTAAAACGAACTATTGATCATATGAAACGACTTTACTATATAAAAGTCACATTAATTTTACATTTCGTCACATTTATCAAGTTGTAACGTTGCTAGTGTGCCTCTAAATAAAATATAGTTACAAAACTTGAGTTTCTTGAGAAAAATGAATTAACCTGGGAACTTTAATCTTACTCATGGCAGGGCTCAAACGTACCGGAAAGAGCTGTCGTCTCCGATGGCTTAACTACCTCCGACCCGACGTCCGGCGTGGAAATATTACACCAGAGGAGCAACTGTTGATTATGGAGCTACATGCGAAGTGGGGAAATAGGTACGCCTTTTATCTTCCCTCTTTTAAAGAGTTGATTATGTACATGTCACGCAATCTTCTTGGAGAGTCCATATAAAAATCTTGTTTTTCACGTGTTAATTTAACCTGCCAATGCCGTGCTTCTCGTTTTCCTCCAAAAACATACTTCTTCGATCAACAAAAGAAAAGGATAAAACGTAGTCAATCCAAATAAATTGGCTAATAAAAAATTGCACTCTATAAACTAATTATCTTCGTATTTTCACCTCCAAAATTACATATGGGGATGGGAGTTAGTTCATAAATTACTTCTCTATATGGATTATATATATTCATATACCATTATATAAGGTTTATCTTCAATTTTCAATTTATCTTTCTGCAGAATTAAAATAAAATACGAAAAATGAAACTGAAATATGAAGGAGTAATTATTTTGATTAACGAAATTACTTTATCTTCTGACAATGACTGTGCCATACGAGAAAGATTATGCGCACACACATGCCGATCGAAGACAACTCCAAAGTAATTAGGCACGAGTTTCCATTTATAGGCAAACACTTCCCAATATGACACACGTTTGCATATTATATCTAATATTATTTCGACAACGGAACGCATCTCAATTGGTAAGGTATTTTATCTCTAATCAATAGGTTGGGGTTCGAGACACTCCTTACCATTTCAAAAAAAACATCTAATGTTATTTTGATGTATAATATTTTGTATAATTAAGAATTTATATAGTTTAGAAGTTTATCATACTTTGTATAGGTGGTCAAAAATTGCAAAGCATTTGCCAGGAAGAACGGATAATGAGATAAAAAACTTCTGGAGAACGCGAATTCAGAAACACCTCAAGCAAAATGAGCATCGAAGAGTATCCAATTCCAATGGTCAAATGAATCAAGAACGCATCAATGATCAACATCAAGCCACTGCAAGTCAGTTATCCAATTCTGGCCCTGTGAATTATGCGCCTGAAGGCTACTCTTCATTTTCCTTAAATGGAAACATGGAAACTTTCCAAGCCCATAATTTCCTTGTTGAATCAAGTGAAAATATATGGAGTATGGAGGATATATGGTCCACGCAAATGCTCAATGGAGTCTAAATTAAATATATTTAAAAGTCAGCCCACCAATTGTTTAATACCGTAGAATGTATTCAATGCATACTCGAAGAGTAGCAGTGTTTAACATCATCCAAAAAGGAAAAAAATAAAGAAGCAAGGGAGTTGTGAGTGCTAGTTGTGGAGTAAATTTGTTGCTATTACGTACGATGAAGAATATATATGGTTTATCATTTGTTTATTTCTGTTCTAGACTGGCCAGAGAGAATCAAATATGGTGAGTGCAACAATAGCAGTTGAAGATTTCATACAGAAAAGTAAACATACGTGTTATAATGTGCTCATCACGCTTATATCAAGTTGGGCATTTGGTCTAGTGGTATGATTCTCGCTTTGGGTGCGAGAGGTCCCGAGTTCGATTCTCGGAATGCCCCCTTTTTTTCTTTTGCTCACTTTTACCCTTTTATTGTTGCACTATATTTGCCCATATCCCTGCGCTACCTTATGTATGGGTATGTATTATACGTAGAATATAAAATAGTTTAGTTTTGCACACTAGAAAAACATAGCATACTAAATGTACTCTTATATGGAAAAACATATTGGATTAAGGTGAACATTAAACATACTAAGATATGGGTCATATTATGATAACTCATCACTAATTTCATATATATTTTATAATATGAATAATTTTGAATTGGATGAAATATAATTAGGATTATTTTCGGATTGAATATATTTCAGATCATTTCCTATCAGATGCTTTCGGGGTTTCATATATATATTTATAATATGAATAATTTTGAATTGGATGAAATATTAGGATTATTTTCGGATCAGATGAGTTCGGATTGAATATATTTCAGATCATTTCCTATCAGATGCTTTCGGGGCATATTTCTTCAGATCAAGTCATATGAATTCGTTTCAGATCGGATATTGAATGGTTGACCTTCGTCAATTCAGATCGAATATCAGATTCGGATCAATTTTGTCATAATTAACAATGATACAGTCGAATTGTATACTATATAATCCAATTTCCAATTTAAATGTATATATACATGTCCATAATATAGTTGAAATGTGCATGATCCATGATACAATTAAAATGTACATGTAGATCTCCATGATATAATCGAAATGTACATGGTATATGATATATATAGTCAAAATCTACATGTAGAGCTCCATGATAATTTTAAAAAAAAAGAGTAAAATCTAATACAAAGTCATTATTGGTGTGGATATACTTATCAGGCCCGGCCCAGGACCTGTGCAGCCCGCGCGCCCGCACAGGGCCCCTCAAATTTTGGAGCCCCAGGCCCTAGACAGGTTCATACATATTACTTAAAAAAAGAAAAAATTGAAGTTAATTAGAGCTATGATGCTTAACATAATTTTTACCAACTTCATTTACTCAAAATAGGAATTCACGCCTTCTCAGTTCTCATCGTCTTTCTATATAGTCAATTCCTCTCTCATCTTTATATTCTTCCTCTTTATCCTAAAAAATCCCTAATTCTTCTCCAACATCATTAACCAATTCTCTTTATTTTTCTATGACAACTTGTACTTAATTTTACATAATTTAAGGGACTGATTGCTATAGAATTTGAGTGGTCTTTTTCAATTGAAATTGAATTTTTTTGTGTATAAAATGTTCGATTTGAGTGGGGAGATGTCCGCTCCAATGGTATAACAAACAGGGCCTAAGTCATTTCCTATAGTTTTGTTTACTAACTATATCATTTGAAAATTCTTTCTATAATACAACCTCACAATAAATTTATGATAATTAATTATTAGTTACATAAAACATATTGGTTGTATTCCTAATGAATTGATTGATTATATAAAAAATTTAATAATATTGTCATAGTTGTATTCGTTTAAAGAAGTTTTTTAAATTGAAAATGTATAAAAGTTTATTTACAATCTATGATATTACAAGATCGGCTTAATGACCTGCAAGCCATTGAAATAATATAGCCAGGAAATTTATTATATACTTAATTTATTACAACTTCTTCCCAAAATAGAAACTAAAAATGGATCCGTGATGTCGATAGTATTAAGTAAATCAGAGGACACAAACTTAACACTAAGCATTCTGAACCAATAGTTGAGAAATACAGTGCCTCTCAGGTGAGGGCGGTGGAAGGGTGTTGGTGTGACGTACTGATGGTGGTGGGGTGGTGGGGTGGTGGGCGTCTTAGATGGCAGGACGTAAGGTGAAAACGAGAGAGAAACAAAATTATATGATAAAAGGGGAGAAGAATGGGACTGAGTTTTGAGATATGAGAATTGATGGTGATGGTAGCTGGAGGTGAGAGGATTGAATGTAATAGCTATGTATTTGCGAGCGGGGAAATTGAAAACATACAAAAAAGAGATAGGGGTATTATTGTTATTCCGGGTGCATTTTGTGAGGGTAAAACTAATTGGGCGATCTCTGAATTGTTGATTCAGAGTGAATACTGGCCCTTCAGTCTTCGTCACACGCACTCACAAGTCACAATGAACTAGCCGGACTACGTAACTCATAACCCAACACTGTACTAGGCCCACTTGAGTTCGCATATCACCTCATGATCTCAATCAAGTTAGACAGTCTTGGACTGCAAGCCCACATCCCAGCCCAGCCTAGCCCAGCCGTAAACTTGCACAAAACTATTAATCAACCGAGGTTATTTAAGTCAATACACAAAAGAGTTGCCTCAAAAATAAATTTAAACCATTTCCAATTTCACCCCAAATCAAATAAAATCCCTTATCTTATCTTTCCCCGTTTCATCCTCTTCTCTTCTCCACTCTACTCCTCACTTCATCATCACTCTCCTCATCTCCAAGCTCACCAACAATGGCGTCCACAACACTCTCCTCCATCACTCTCCGCCTCAACACCTACACCACACACACCTCCCTCTCCTCCGCCGCTTTCCCCAAACAATCACTCCACCTCTCCGCCCCCAAATCCACCCCAAAGCCTCTCCACCGCCGCGCGACCGCCATTCGCGCCGTCGAAGCACCGGAAAAAGTTGTCGAGCTCGGTGACCAGATATCGAACCTCACTCTATCCGACGCGCAGAAGCTCGTCGAGTACCTTCAGGACAAGCTCGGCGTGTCCGCGGCCTCGTTCGCACCTGTAGGAGTCGCTGCGGCATCTCCGGCGGCGGCGGAAGCTGAGGCGGAGGTGGTGGAGAAGACGGAGTTTGATGTGATGATCGATGAGGTGCCGAGCAATGCGAGGATTGCGACGATTAAGGTGGTTAGGGCATTGACGAGCTTGGCGCTGAAAGAGGCGAAGGAGCTGATTGAAGGATTGCCGAAGAAGTTTAAGGAGGCGGTGTCGAAGGATGAGGCGGAGGAGGCGAAGAAGCAGCTGGAAGAAGCCGGTGCGAAGATTTCGATTGTGTAGTTTTGATGGTGAGATTATGCTTTCCCTTGCCATTTTTGTCTTTGGAGAAGTGTTTTTATGTGAAGTAATTGTAGCTCTGTGTTTGTAGATGTAGATTTTGTGGTGTTACGAATTTGGAATGCATTAAACACTTTTTCTATATGTGGAACTTGAGAATTCAATTCATACATGATATATCAATTCTTAATTCTGATAATGCTCGAACCGTGTGGAATTGGGTAGCAGTGTTGAATCGTCTCCCCGGTATAGATTATTGAGGTTGAGAATTCATACATAGTAATACATATTGATTCGTTGTGTGATAATGCTCGAACTGACACATGATATGCAATTATGAAGTGCTTCGTAATTCGATAATGCTTGAACCATGTAAAATCCGGTAGCACTTTTCAAATGTCTCTCTTCTATCGATTATTGAGTTTGAGAATTCATACATGGTATATATTGCTTCATAATTCGATAAATCTCGAACAATGTAAAACCATCTTGCACTCTTGAAATGTTTCTTGCTATTGATGTTGAGCTTGAGCATTCATACTTTGTATCGTTGCTTCTTAATTCGAAAATGGCCAAACATGTAAAATCCCATAGCAGAGTGCTCTCTGAGGAACTTGAACCATATGAAGGTCTTTGTGAGATTGGAAATGTATGTGTGGTATAGTTATTGCTAGTAGTTTGACAAATGCTATGGTACTGCATATTGCACTCACTAGTTTTTATTTGGAGAAGTCTTTCTCTGAAGTAATTGTAGTTCTGTGCTTGTTGCTGTATTTATTCGTTATTTGATAATGCTTGAAAATCGGATAAAAGTCATGAAATGTCTCTCTGGTACTGAACTTTACCCCAAACTGTTTGAAGGTCTGTGTGAACTTGAGAATGCATACCTGGTATAGCGATTAATAGTTTGACAAATGTTGTGAACTTCAAAATGTGTAGATTGTGTCGTAAACTGTATACTATATGTTATTGAAGTGTTAAAACTTTTCCCAGCGCAATCAATCTGATCATAATTCAGTTCGATGAATCCCCGGAATATCTTTAGACTTTAGGTGCTTTTACTTCAATGTGTTCGTCAGTTCATGCAGACACTATCTGTGGGATTGAGCTAATGTGGGTAATTAACGTTCATATGATTGTTTTATGTGTGGTGGTCATTGATTTCATAGGATGTGTTTCACAATGAATTCACATACCCTAAACAGAGTTCCCGATAGCATGCTGCTCAAATTCTCAAGTTCACGAGTATATCAGCACTACTATGCTTACTTTTGCAATGATTCAAATTTCAAAATGAATCTGTGAAAAGTTAGGATCCATCTTCCATATATATAGTCTCTCCAACAGTAATTTGGTTTTCCATGGTTAGTTGAGCGAGCTCAACATTAGTTATTGGATTGGAGCACGCAACTGAGCAAGTATGATGGATCTCAGTTTCTGAGTTCTGACCCGAGTAGTTGATGGACTGTCATGTTGTTGGGCTTGCTAACGCAACCGGGCCGGATAACTTCCTACTATTTCGTACACGAGTTAAAAAGGGCCAAGTTCCATTTTAGTCGAAAGTGAAGTTGAACAATCGTTCATTAGTCAAAATTGAGCTTTCAAGCTTAAAATGTTGGGTAGGGAGTAGGGAGTTTGACTTCACAAGCTGAAAATGAAGAAGGTTTATATAAGTCTACTCTGATCCCTTTTTCTAAACCATTTTTAACAAAAGTAGCTGATGATATAATATGCTAAGTTTAGAGGTTAGTGATTCAACATATATATATATATATATATAATAAAAGTGGAAGGAATAATAAGAAAAGAGCAATATCACATTGGAGAATCTTTAAGGTGAAAAATCAAGATTTATTTAGCTAGAGAAAATTTTAAAATTTCTATTACATTCGATCGAGAAAGATGGGATGTCCTATGTTTAGCCACACATGTTATATTTTAGCCATCAATCTCGATTTATATTCATTCCACACTCAATTATTCACTAGAAAATTCTAACTAACCAATAGAATTTTCTGAAATCAATTCTTGAACTTAATTTATTCTTATTACTAGAATAGACGTCACACGCTACGCGTGTGAAGTTGTGTTTTCCGGTCTTCTTTCATAATTCGCTAAGTTATATATGTTTTTCCTCAAGACGATTATATTGATGTTTATGTAACCTCTATTTGATGTATTCATTATGTATTACATATGTCACACAATATATTATATATGTCACACACAATGCGTGTAAAGTACTGTATATGTTCTTGTTTATGGTTCGTTAATTTATATTTATTCTACGTTTGTACAATTCTTCCGATATCTTTGCAAACTTATGATTGATTGTTAATGTTATAAAAACGTAGAATATACAAAAGATAATTATAATATTAGAAATGTATCACTCAATCTCAATCAAAAAATAAATGTTTACCAGTTTGGAATATAATTCCAGTTGAATTATCTCAACTGGAGTTCTATCCCAAACAGTCTCATATATGTTTCCTAATTTAAGATAACAACATATAAGTCGAAGAAGAAGTATTTTAAACTTTATTATTTACGATCACAACAAAAATATTTATGTCATCTATATTTAAGATTTTTACAATTTTAAATGTGTCTTTAGTTCCTGAGCTTGAAATCACTAACGGTGCGACATGTAACCAATTAGCCATTTCGCAGTATGTACCCAATGATATACACACACGATTAACACCGGCATAGCAACTTCCGAGAGAGTATCCGGAATTTCTACAAGAAAAAGGAGGAGATTAAGGGATGTACAATTGCAGATTATTCAATAAATGTGAGGGTCACTCTAATTTTCCTTTGCTCAGCATAACTTGCATTGCCTTGATACACACGGACAACCCGATAAGTGCTTCCACCTGGCCCACATATTTTGTACCTTTTCCGGATACAAGTCAAAGTCATTGCACAATGTTTATGGCTTCTCCGTTTTCAATACAATTCCTTAACTTAACACTAACTCACCCACTCAAGAATCAATTTGCCTTGTCTGTACTTTTGACTCTTCTCATGAGCAAATTTCCAGAGATATTAACAGTAAATACCTGTTAAATGTCTATGTAGATGGTATTTAGAATTCTTTTAGCATGAGAAGCATTAACAAACCATACAATTGCATACATCTAGGTCATGATCATCTCATTCCAATTCATACAAATTGAATTATATTAGGAGTCTAAATTTACTTAACCATAGCAGAACAAGTTGATGAAAGTAATGCAAAGCATGCATATAGCAGAACAGTTTATAGGCGGGCATGGTAGATTGGTGAAGATAGATGGAATCATCAATGGACAAAAGATAAGCATGGAAAAGAGAGAGAAAGAGAGTAATGTGTGATTCATTGCAACACTAGCTACTGATATGCATATAGTATTAGAGATATTTTATCTGTTCAAGCTTCACCGTAGAAAGTGACATTAAATTGCAATACCACTAAGGTTATATTTAAACTGATGAAATCTGATAAGCTCTCAACTTGTAACAAAATAGTGAAATATCAGCACAGAACCATTAAGTCACACTCCATCTCCATCCCCATCCCCAATATAAAATATTGACTATACATCCAGCTTGAATCCCCAATATTTACATCATAATGTATTGCAGATTGAAATTACACTATCATGCAAACTATTTAAATAAGATAGAATGATTGAAGCTACAACATAAGACAACAACTTCATCCATCCATGTTACATAATTAGTAGAGTCAAAGAGAACATCATATCAATCAACTGCTAATGAATCAATAAACTGAGCTACTGCCAGAAGTGCAAAACATTCAATCATCTAACTCAAGTCCCGTGTTTTGTGATCTTTCAAATACATAGTTTGTCAAAGAGGTTGGTGTCCACACAAGATACCGATTACTGCACGAGACCTATTTAAACTTCACCTTGGAAAAATGCTAACACTACGAATCATATTTATAGGTATCTTCTGTATTTATCACATATACAAAGAATGATAATGCAACTTAATACAAACAATGACAGTAGAGCATTTCTTTCATTTCACCTGAGAGTTCGGATATGTTTTCTACATTTATCACACAGTGCACTCTAATACATCATACTTCGATGCATACAGCCAAAATTTTCAATTGACACAAAATTTTACAGCACACTTCAAGGAGTAATTACGGGAAACATCAAATTTTGTAATTGACATTCAGAATCAGAACACCTTTACAAGGTGTATGTCAATTCAAGCAACTCCATCATCACTCATTACGACTTTCAATATTCATCACATATCAACGATCAACTCCAGAGGTCAAATTAAATAAATATTTATCAGTAAAAAATACTTACACAAAGCTGATAAGCTTTGAGTTTAACCCTAACGATGACGGGAGTTTTCACAATGCGCTACATCTCGCAGAATTTGGTGATGATTTTGATTGAAAACTGAAAGAGGGAAATCGAATCCTAGAAGCTGCGGATCTTCAAGACAGAACTCAAACTCGACGAAATTCAGACTTCCATTATTGCAGTGTGTGGCCAGAGTAGCTCCTATAAGAGATCGAAAGTCAAATCCGACCAATTTTCCATCAATACCGCCATCACCTCGGATTCCAAAATGATTTATATCAATAAGAATGTAATATCAAACATCCCACGTCGCTTGTGATTGGAAGGATGAATAGTATATATGTAGACCACCACTCTCCTAGCCCTTTTGGGGAATTCAAAATAAATTCGTGCAGACTCTGGCTCAAAGCGGACAATATCGTACCGAGTGGTGGGCCAAGCCATGCATAACCTTGCCGGCCCAACGGGCCGGGTCTTGGCCCATTAGTGGCCGGATCGATACAAATGGTATCAGAGCGGGACTGTCTGGAATTGCGGGACTAAGTGCTAAACTGTATGGACGGTGGGAGCCATCTCTTGAACCCGTAAGGACCACCACTAGAGTCCTGCACGGATGGTTGGTCCCGGGGCAATCCCAATTAAGTACGAGGACGTCAAGAGTGTAAGTGGGGTAGATAGTAATACCCAACGTCCCACATCGCTTGTAAGTGGAAGGGTTGAAGGGTATATATGTAGACCACCACTCTCCTATGGTATGAGGCCTTTTGGGGGAATTCAAAAATAAATTCGTGCGGGCTCCGGCCCAAAGCGGACAATATCGTACCGAGTGGTGGGCCAATCCATGCGTAACCTTGCCGGCCCAACGGACCGGGTCTTGGCCCATTAGTGTCCGGGTCGTACAAGAAAAAATGTGTAAGCAAAAGCGTCAAAAAATCCACCTTACAAATTTTTATTATAATACCCAACATCCCACATCGCTTGTGAATGGAAGGGATGAAGGGTATATATGTATACCACCACTCTCCTATGGTATGAGGCCTTTTGGGGAAACCCAAAAACAAATTCGTGCGAGCTTTGGTCCAAAGCGGACAATATCGTACCGAGTGGTGGGCCAAGCCATGCGTAACCTTGCCGGGCTATTAGTGGCCGGGTCGTTACAATGAAGCTTACTTTGAGATCTATAATATGATATGGATAGTTTCATTTATTACTTTGATAATCAATTATGAGATGAAATTTTCTTTTTGGTAGAAAAGAGATGGAGGAGAGAGAGTTTTGAAAATGAGAACAGAAAGAAACGGATGAGAATAAGAAGAAATAGGATCTTAGAGATTCGAAGGGATGAGATTGAATGTAATATGAGATATGGATGGTTTAGATGGATTGCGTAGTAACAAGTGATATGGTGCGAGAGTGGGTATTTTTATGACTTGGACGAAATTTGTATTGAAAAAGTACTAAATCAGCGAAATTAGAAATCCAATTATTTTTTCCCACTCGCTCTTATTGTTATAGTTACACACACACACACACTAGAATGTGTGAACACGATGCGTGTTATTATAGCATATACTTACATATAATTGATTAGATATGAATATAAGTAATTTCTTGTTTATGATAATGAATTGTCTTTGTTCTAGTTGAATTAAGGTTAATATTAGTGCAATATGATCTATTTTAATTCAATTGGAGAAGCTACAAAAGAAAGGTTGAATTTCCTTGTTTATTTACGAAGAGTTGATTTGCTTGGGGTTGAATTAGGGCATAAAATTTAACTGGAAATGATAAATTAATTTTGTTAGGATTTCATTAGGGATTGTAATTTAAATGATTTAATCAGATTGTTTTAATGTAAAGTGATCCTAATTTACATACTTATTCAAATGAGTACAATTTAACTTAAATTAATTACAATATTGCACAATTAAAATAATTATCCACTTATAAGCATTTTTCTGATTTACACTAAATATTTTGTTAAAATATTCACTACCATCTTATACATTCTTATTATATTTCTACCAGCTAGTGCTACCTTAAAATTTAATATACATTTTTAATAGAATAAGGTTGTGTTCTCTTCAACTGAAAATCACTTCACTTTAGTTGAGCTCGGCTTAGTTAGAATTTATACGTTACTTCAATTCAGTTCAGTTTGTTGATACGGGAATATGTCCATTCCGTTATTTGAATGTCTCATGAATGGATCATAAGATATCACTGTATTACAAGGATAAGGCCTCGAGGATCCGAATAACAAGATCTGAGCTGTAGTCCATCCGAGGACAAGCTAGGCCAAAGCATACGAGAATACTGTGATAAGGATATTCGGACCAAGATGTTGCATCAGAAGGGAAAACAGGTCCGGACCTCAATCACATATGAATCTACATCCAAACTTAAAGAGAACAAAGTGTGGCAAATTATAGCACGTTAGTGCAGAGGGCACAACCGGTTCCGGACGATTAGATCCGGAACACTACCCTCGGAGGTCTTCTTAGACAAGAGGACGACAATGCCCTCAAAGATCCTACAAAATGACTAATCTAGCCTTGTGGCCCAAAAGCTATGTGGGTTATGACAGTCCTATGGTCCATGGGCTTAATTAAGCCTTGTTGGCTTAATTTTAGCCCTACACTTGGCACAATCCAAGAGGTCTAATCCCAAATAGGAACTAATCTCTATGAATAGAGTGCACTTCTCAAGGTAAATCAACAAGCTCACTTGATCTTCCCACTATACTACAAGCTTTATACCTTAAACTATACAGAGTCGACGACTTATAATCACTCTCGAGTAAAGTCTCTCATCCGGCTTGATCCAAGGCAAGCCGGATCTAAAGGTTCTAACCCCCCACTCCAATCACATGTGCAGGTTTGGATCGGAGGTGATTGCATCCGGAGTCAGGGTCTTCATTTGCCGAAGTATACGAAGTTAGCGGATTTAGTTAAGTTTCTATTACATCCGAGGGTTGGGGCTTTTACCTCAACATAATTGGCGCTGTCTGTGGAATCGAACAAACAGCTAGCAAGTTCGGTTAGTTCCCATCTGAAAAATGGCAAGACCAAGGAGATCGGCACGGATAGCTTCACCTTCGGCCCAAATCCCCGCTAGACCTCGCCGAGGTCGACCTCCTACTCGAAAAGCAACGGTGACTCGGAGTACCACCCGAGCAGGAATGAGCCGACCTAGTGACGGGCATACGACAACCGCATCATCACAGGAAGCTCCGCTGGACATCACTGAGAGGGACCCGGTGCCTCTAGCCCAACAGCCTCCTCCGTCAGGAGCGCATGGGCCACCAGTCGGAAGAAATTTTACCTTGCCAAATGGGAGGGTCATTCTCCTTATGAGTTCGGGATGAATGACAAACAATTCGGATTGTTACTGAATGTCATTCAAGGGTGCCTAGGATCGAACAATATCCAACCAACGCCGCCGCAGCCCACTCTGGAGCAAGTCGAGCCGACACAATCAAGTCATGAGAGGAGACTAGTGAAAGAAAGGATCGGGGAGGTGATTCAGGATAATGACCTTCGCCATGTGATCAACCAATGAACTAACTCCCGAGAACATCAAGAAAAGAGTACCGTAAGAACTAGAGCCGAACCATCCAGGATGAATCGGACATCCTCAAATCCGAGGAGGGCTGATGCTCAAGCTGGGGAGAGTGTCGTTGAGATCAGAGCGGAGAAAATCCCAGAGATTATCTTAGATCCGAGGGCAGGAGAAAGGCTAACATCCAAATAGATATACATCTGCCAGAAGGCCTTGGAAACGGAGATGGCTAAACTCAGCAAAATGGTGAACGCTCAAGAGAAGATGACCACAAGAGTTCCAAATCCTCTAAGCATGGCTATCCGAAGAGAGAGAAATCCCCCGGAGAGTACCAATCCGAACTTGGTACGTTATTACGGGGACAGTTGTTCGGCCGCACATCTCACTCGGTATGAGTCCAATATGGACACTAACGGATTAAATGACAACCTCAAGGAGACGCTCAATTTCCCTACCACCCTCTTCGGGGACGCGATGGATTGGTGGTCTAGCTTGCCATTAGGATCCATCAAGACTTTTGATGACGTATCTACACTCTTTTTCAAAAGATTCCAGAAATCTAAGAGGAGGAAGAGATCAGTAGAGCACTTGGCCGGTATCATACAATCCGAAACTGAGGATCTTCGGACCTTCTTGGACAGGTTTAACTCGAAGGTTCGATAAGTGGAGGCACATTACATTAAGGAACGAGTCCGTCACCTGTATGCCAACACCAGTAATCACGACCTCCAGAAAAAATTGTCCGAGGAAGAAATTCTAAATGAAAGGCAGCTGGAAGAAATCTGTGATCATGTCTTGTATGGAGTAAAGTTCCGAAGGAATGTCCCCATAAGGGCCGGACAGAAGAAAGCCAAAGAACCAGTTAGACAGGAGGTCCTTAAGCTTGGAAAGTCGACCCGGGGAAGGATATCCGGGGTAGGCATGAACCTGGGAGAGAACGGACCCCTCCGAGGAGTTATGCTGAATATACCCTCTTGTCGATAATGGTCGAAAAGAATCTGGATATCCAATGGCCTAGACCCTTCTTCAATAATAGAAAAGGTAAGGAAGCAAAGACCTATTTTGCTTTCCACAAACAAACTGGGCATCCGGCTGAAAAATGCACTCAACTCAAAACAGAGATTAAAACGATGATTCGGAGTGGACAATTAAATGATACGTAATCCAGGGGGGAGCAAGGTTCGAGTGGATGGAATGAGAGAAGTCCGAGGCACAAATCCGTAACACTCCCACCTCCTCCTAAAAACACTCTGCCCCCCCCCCCCCCCGAAGCAAGAAGAACGAGGAGTATCCGGATGAGAAGGACTATGAGAACTTACCCTATAGCGGAGTCATCAATGCTATAGCCGGAGGACCAAGTGGAGGAGACAGCCGGAATGCTCGATAGAGAATCGCACAAGATATCCGGAATGGAGACCTGGTAAGAATCCCCGTACCTCCGAGGGGATCAAACACCATTTCCTTCGATGACAGTGAAATACCTCCTCCTACATTCGAAGGTGGAGATACCCGACCCCCCAACGTCCCATTGGTGATTTCACTGGTCATTGCCACATACAAGGTCAACAAAGTGTTGGTGGACACAGGGAGTTCTTCGGATATCATATGCAATAGGACCATTGACCAAATGAACTTGGGAGACATTGAGTACGGGAAGGTACACACTTCTCTATCCGGATTTGGAGAAGCAGTTGTCACGTCCATCGGAACCATCAGGCTGCAAGTATCGATGGGTACTTCTCCGAGAAGAATAACTTAAACTATGTTGTTCCTCGTGGTAGATAAGGCATTCAACTACAACGTCATCTTCGGACGACTAGGCCTCAATCAGTTCCGTGCCATATCATCTCCATTACATAACCGGGTCAAATTTTCCAATCCTTATGGAATCGGAGAAGAATTAGGAAACAGGCGAGAGGCTTGGGAATGCTACATATTATCTACAAACATGATTGCTAACCCGATACTTGCAATATCCAAGGCGTCGAATCTACCACAACCTCCGAAGACTGTGATCGGGGTAGGGGCCTTAGATCACAAAATTCATAAGTCTGTTCGGATCGAGCCACATGAGACCCTCAAAGAAATTCAGATTATTAAAGGAAATTCGGACAAAAAGACTAGAATTGGGACCAAAATGAATTCGGAAGTGGAGCTAAAACTAATAGCTTGTCTCAGAAGGAATTCCGACATCTTCACCTGGAGCACGAATGATCTCAGGGGGATAGACCCGAGGGTAGCAGTTCACCGTCTGAACATGGACCCAATAGTCAAACATATCCAACAAAAGAGGAAGAACTTCGGTCCGATAGAAGATGCTATCATCTCTGCCGAAGTTGATAGATTATTGAAAGTCGGGCATATTGAGGAGGTCAGATATTCAGATTGGGTCTGCAACGTAGTCCTAGTCGAGAAATCCCCAAGAAAGTGGAGAATGTGCAATGATTTCACTCGACTCAATAAGTTTTGTCCGAAGGATCCTTATCCCTTACCTCGGATTGATCAGTTAGTAGACTCTACCTCCGGATGTGCTTTGTTATGTTTCATAGATGCTTATCAGGGTTTCTACCAGATTCGAATGACGTAAGAGGATTTCCCGAAGACATCGTTCTTTACGGCAGGGGGAGTATATTGTTTCAAGGTAATTCCTTTCGGATTAAAGAATGCCGGAGCAACATATCAGAGACTCGTGAAGAAGATGTTCGAAGAGGAGCTCGGAAAGACCATGGAAATTTATGTGGACGATATGTTGGTTAAAAAGCAAAACTGAGGAGAGTCACATTGAGCATTTGGAGAACTGCTTTTCCATCCTTAGGTAATACGGAATGAGCTTGAATCCGGAGAAATGTACCTTCGGGGTTAAAGGAGGAAAGTTCCTCGGGTATATGGTCACGGAAAGAGGCATAAGTGCTAACTAGACTTGCCTCAGCCCAAGAATGTTAACGGAGTGCAACAACTCATTGGAAGAGTTTTACCCCTTAGTAGATTTATCTCGAGGTCAGCCGAGAAGAACTTACCGTTCTTCAAGATCTTAAGGAAAGGGGAGGGATTCGTGTGGATTAAGGAATGTGAGGAAGCCTTCAAGAGTCTCAAAGCTTATTTACTCTCACCTCCACTCTTATCCAAACCAATTGAAGGAGAACCCTTATACTTATACTTGGACGTGACAAACGAGGCTATGAGTTCCGTGTTAGTTCGGATCCAAGGAAATGATCATCTGCTCGTATACTATATCTAAGCAAAGTCCTTGCGGGACCCGAACTCAGATATCTTCACATTGAGAAGATGGCCTATGCATTCATTCACACTGCCCGAAGACTCAAGCCTTACTTCAATTCACACCAAGTCGTTGTCTTAACCAACGATCCCCTCAAGCAAGTAATGGGAAGGCCGGATCAATCAGGGAGACTTTCAAAGTTGGCAATTGAACTAAGCGAGTACGAATCTCGTACCAGGCTCCACCAGCCAAGAAAGCCTAGGTACTAGCTGATTTTCTAGTCGACTTCCTGGAAGAAGGCCCAAGAGATCCGAAACCCAAAGGTCTTGAGTTGGTACGTGGATCCAAAGATACTACTCGAGGCACCCCTATCCAAGTAACTGCAAATAGAGGAAGAGGAACTAGACCATGAAAATGGTCTCTTCGGAGAACAATATATGTTCATTGTAGAAGATTCGGATACATCAATGGAAGTTTTTCCATCCAACTCAAAGGACATTCGGATGCAAGAGGAAAAAGTAACATCTAAGGAAAGCTTGGAGAAGCCAAAGTCAGCCTGGATTTTGCAAGTAGACGGATCATCCAATGGTAGACTCGGAGGAATAAGGATTCGATCTCCGTAGCCCTGTAGGAGACCAAATTGACTATGCGATTACATTAGAATTTCGGGTGACCAATAATGAGGTCGAGTACGAAGCCCTTCTGGTGGGACTTCGGATGGCAAGGGCACTGCAGGTGAAGAAAATCCGAGCTTATACGGATCCCCAGCTGGTCGAATCTCAGTATTCCGGATCCTTTACCACCAAGGGTCCGAATATGATTATGTACCTCGAGAAACTTAAGGAAGACATATCAAATTTCAAGGATTTCTCTCTCTCGAGGTTCGATAGGTCATACAATGAGAAGGCGGATTTCCTCGCCAAATTTGCTTCAGCATCCAGAGTAGTGGATACAAGAAGTATAATCCTCTTGACTCTTTGGACTTCTTCCATCTACAATTCAAGAACACCCAATATACCAACTAGAATCGGAAAGGACTTGGATGAAGGATATCCTGGAATATCTTCGGAATGGCACGTTACCATAAGATCTCATAGAAGCCCGAAGGGTTCAATGCCGAGTGCCCCGGTATTTCCCACTTGAGGATGACCTCTACAAAAGATCTTTCATTGGAACCCACTTACGTTGTCTCGGACCCCAAGAGGCTCGGACCATTCTGGAAGAATTACACAGTGGCAGTTGCATAAGCCATTCCGGTGAGAGAACTCTGGCACACAAGATCATCCTGCAAGGTTATGATTGACCTACGATAGATAAGGATTCGGCTAACTTCGCTCGGACCTATAGTGATTGGCAGTTCTACGCCAACATCCCCCATAGGCCAAGCAATTCGATGATTCCGTCAATCATCTCGTGCCCATTTTGATCAATAAGGCATTGATATTGTTGGACCTTTTCCTCGTGGAGCGTGGTTGTCGAGTACTTTACAAAGTGGGTAGAAGCCATCACTGAGGCCCGAGTCCGGACCTTCATTTGGAAGAATATTATTTGCCGCTTCTGAGTACCAAGGATCCTCGTCTCGGACAACGAAGCTCAGTTCTCCGGGCAAAAGCTTAAGGAGTGGTGCAAGTCCTTGAAAATCGAACAACGCTTCACTTCGGTTGGATACCCCAAGCTAACGGACAATTGTTGAATCTACCAACCGGACCATTGTGAAAATCCTGGATAAAAGACTTAAAATCTTCCAAGGAAGTTGGGTTGTTGATTTGGATGGTGTGCTTTAGGCGCATCGGACCACTCCGAGGATTGCAACTCAAGAAACCCCCTTTTCCATGGTGTATGGTTCCGAGGCATGTCATACCCTCGTAAGTCATTGTGGAGACCCAAAGGATCCGACAGTATCAACCTGAGAAGAATAAATCTGCTCGGATATATGAGCTCTAACTCTTGGAGGATAAGAGAAGTTCTTCCTTGGCTCACATCCTTAGGTACCAGAGTTCCATTGCTCGAGCCTACAACAAAAATGTGTGCAATAAGGATATCCAGATCGGAGACTTGGTCCTGAGAAGAGCCGATATTCTTAGCCACTTTGGGAAACTCAAGCCCAATTGGGAGGGTCCGTACAAAATCATCGGTGTCAGAAGCAATGGAAGCTTCAAGATGGAGGACCTTGAAGGAAGAGTACTTAAGAAAACCTGGAACCCAAGAAATCTGTAGAAGTTTTATGCTTAGGATGTTTTTCTTCATTTCTGTTTTGTTCGAGGATACTTGCTTGGTCATTTTTTGACCCGCCGTTTGTAATTGTATTTCCGTCAAATCAATACAACGGCTATCTTTTTCAAAGATTGTTTCATTTACTCACGCATATATTGCTTCGCATGAAAGAGCTTCGGGTATGGTATAATCCGAACTAAGAGATGATTGTAAACGAGACACAACTCACAAACGTTCCGATGTATCATACAAACCATCTGAATGAAACAACTTGAAGAAGTTAAAACAGAGATCATACTTCACGGATAATAAATTGCCATATCGAAACATTCGAATAGGACATACATTATCTATTCCGAACAAATAAGAGTTACTAATATTCAACGATCATTCAACAAGAAGAATTCAAGTGAGCCGAGTGGAAGGCCGAAGCCTCACCACCAGCAAAATTATCCGAAGAGAAGAGAGAACAAAAATTATTCGGCAGAAAATAAAGGTTGCAGGAAAGATAAATTGTCTTAAGGTCCGAAGACCATACAAAAGTCTACGGAGCATACTCCGCCTTCAAATCTTCTTCACTCCGGGGCCTGAGAACTTCCCTCTCCAGCAGCTTTCTTTGCCGCCTCAGCTTCATGCCTCTTCCCCATCCTTTCAATGTATTGCGGAGCCATGGCCATCAGATTCAACTTCGACTGCTTCAGGATAGGAGCAGGAAGGGCCAACCAATCCCGGTTATGCGCGGAATAGTTCTCGAGAGGAACCAAGAGGTGCTGAAGCAAGACCTCGGGCACGAAATCTGGAAGGAAAGGGCCCCCATGGTTGAATTTCAGTTCTGGGGTCTCTGAAGCTACCCGCTCAACGAACTCGTCTTTCATTAATTCGGCATCATCAATAAGCTCTCCAGTGTAGCGGGTGCCATCCGGATTGTTGTAAGCGCTTAAGCCCTCAGCCTTCGGATCGAAATTGCTCGGGAGCTTTTCCTTCAGTTGAAGCTGGCCGATAGGAGCCTTGAATCCTTCAGCCCCGACATCATTCGCAGAGGTCATCAAGAAGAATTTGCAGGAGAGTGAGGACAGGAAGTCCCGGACAGCCTCTATCCGAGCACCCCGAAGATTGTTGAGCATTTGGTCCTTGAAGCTTCGGAATAGCTCCAGGATATCCCCAAGACCCTTCTCCAGGACACCATAATTAGTTCGCACCTTGGCCAGATCATGTGCCAGTCCTTTGCGGTTCTTATCCAATTTGCGCAGCTCCGAAGTCACATTCTAGAACTTCCTCTTGTAGTCCTGGTACTTCCCCTCCATTTCCTTGACGCTTGCCTCGAATTTTGACAGCTGAGTATCAATCTCGGCTCTCTCTCCAGCCACATGGGAGCAGTCCCGGACCACGTCAGTTAACTACAAGTAACAAGTTCGAGAAGAATAGTATTATAACGAGAAAAATGGATATTTGAAGTGTACAAGCCTCGGATACTAACCTTCCAGTTTGCCTCAGCCAGCTCGGCTATCCTCTCCACCTCGCTCATCGCCACTCATCGAGTCACCTCGGCCTCTAAGTCAGCATCCGGGCCGGAGACTTCGATCGCTTTACCCTTCCCCTTCTTCGCCGGGGGAATCGGCCTTCGGACCCCCTCTTCGTTCTGGACACTACCTTCGAGGCAGAAGACCCGAACGGTTTCGGTGGCTTCCTGGCATCGGCCTCCTTTCCGACCTTAGTCTTCCCTAGCCTCGGAGTAGGTATCCGAAGTTAATCATGCCCTTGGAAGACCCGTTGGAGGTTCTGATCCAAGAAAGCTGCAGCATTTACCGGATCCTCCATCGGAAAAGTAGTGGAGACTTTAATGGTTTGGGAGCGCAATTGGTCTATCTCTTGATCCTGGTCTTCCTTCTGCTTTCGCTTCAACTCGAGGAATGAAGTCATGTTGTAGTCAATCCATTATTCTGCATAAAAGAAGTAAATTGGTTAGATTCGGACCATTTACACTTGGTGCAGAAATTATTTAACAACAACTTGAGATAAACAAGAAAGCTTATGATATCTAAGCTATAGGTCAGTTACTAACCAAAATTACGTGGCGGTTTACCACAATAACACTTCGGAGCTAACCCGGCCAAATAGAGTAAAGGTTGGCAGATCAACCCCCGGAAGAAGTACGGTTGAGTCCGATGCTTCTTTCGGAGTCCCAACATCCACAAAGGCAAGTTCTTCGCCGGGGTATGATTGAAAGGATAGATAACTTGGGAGAAAATCTTCGGGAACACTCATTTTTCCTGGCTCGGGCTCGCCCACTTTTAAGGCCGGATGAACGAAGAAATACTCCCGCCACCATTCAACGCCCAACGAGGATATTGAATCCTCGAAGAAAGCATATCTATATCGAACCAAAATGGAGTAGAAGTTCGGGTGGGAATTGCTAGCTTTAATCTTAAAAAGCCTTAGGAAGTTGGCAGTATTCATTTGAATTCCAATATGCTTGCAAAGGACTCCGAAGCACATGAGGTTTCCCTAGGAGTTCGGAATGATCTGGTGCGGGCTCAGATTTAGATCGTTGAAGATCCGAAGAAAATGGGGAGCAACAGGGAGCCTCCACCCGCAGTGTAGCAAAGCCTCGTACACCGCCATACTACCCTCCGGAGGATTGTAGAAGGCATATATCCCGGGACTATTAACTTTATAGATTAGGAATCTCGTAACGAGCCTGGATATCTTTCAACTTTTTCTCAGTCAACTCGCTGGCCCGGGTCGAAAGAGTTTCATCTGAGTTTAGCTCCCCGGTAATGTCCGGATGAACGACACTCGTCCTACTCCTCGGGTGATTGATATCATGTACCCGGCCGCTCGAGGTTCCCACTGTGTCTTCTTCTTCTTCATCTTCTTCTCCGACCTCTTCCTCCTTAACGGTTTCAACTCCTTCCATCTCCTCTTCTCCGCTCTCCGGAACAGCAGCCCGAGTAACCCCAGCATTCAGAGATTCTAACTCATCGACGTCTATCACCTCGACGATTCGAAGAGGGGTAACTGCTCGGACTGCATCTTCCGTACCCATTTCGAAAATGGCTAGTTTCGGGGCTTCATCAGTCGTATCTTCTACCATCTCAAACAAGGGTTCCTGAGGATCCGGGTTAAACGACAATTGATAAGGAAGAATACGAGTGTTATAACCCAAATTACGGCATAGGAAACCGACCTCAGGAGGAAGCTCGCTGCTTTCAGATCCGAAATCAGCACCAACTTCCCGTGTGGTGCTCCGATGAAGGGGGGCGGCGTGCGAAGTGGAAGTGATTGGTTGTCGATCCAGATCCGAAGAACCAGGTATGAAAAGACGACAGGAGGAGCCACTTACCTCCGTGTTGGTATCGATTTATATCTGGTCGGATCCTTGATTTTTCTCTTCAGCATCTCCGACTTCTACATCAGCCCGTTCTTCCGAAGTAACGGAATATGACTTTGTATTCGGGCTAGACTCAGGATCGATTCCATAACTGTGACCTTCTTGGACATTTTGGCTATCACTATCTGATATCCTAATGAAGGAAGGAAAGGGTAAGTCTAAAAGGTCTGGGTTAACCTAGGCAAGCAATTTACGATTGAAATGATTCAAGGCGTTTCCCTTCAGACTCTAGTCTGGGATTCCCTAACCCTAACTTAAGTTCGAAGTTAGCAAGAACAGTCAGTTCTATTCGGAATAGCCTATTCATCTATACGTGTTAAAGTTTCTCTTTTACTTCCGAATAAGCGACAGTTACATTACGTACAATATAAACATCGCGAATGAAGAACAGTACATACTAAGATGAAGAAAGGACATTCCGAATTAAAAAGAGCTAAAGCCTTCAGATACTTACTTATTTTCACTCGGAAATTGGATCGAAGGCAGCTTCCGCTTCGAATGTCTCAACTGGTTTGCTTCGGATACTCTTTAGTGCAAAAATCCCCTCTCTAAAAATGCGATACGATTGACGTTGACGGCACCCCTATTTATAGAGGACGCTAATTTTGAAAATCCAATCGCTAAGGCAATCGTGATCACGATCTAACCGCTCACTACTTCTGATCCAACGGGTGAGATCATTTGAGAAGTTGAAAAGACATAGTCGGACATTAATGCACTTGACGACGTTTGATATCCCCCCGGATATCATGTACCTTTGGACGGCAACACGTTCGGATGTGTTGCTCTGGCTCTACGATTTTCGATTTGATTTTATGGATCATTGATACACTTATTTAGTTCAGATATATTCCAACCGATTACTTCGGCTATACTACTCGAAGTGCACAAATAGAGGGACCATTCGGTTTAGAAAGACATGTATTCTGTCAGAAGAACATGCAAAAGTTGATATATATATATAAGTTCAGATATATGTATCCGGAAAGCCGTCCAAGCAATAATTGCAATAAAATGCGGACCATAATTACAAAAGATGGAGAAAAATTTGTCCGAAATAACAAAAGTTGACCAATTACATACTTAACGGGGCATACCCCGCCTTCACCAGTCCGGATCGTTCGTGCTGGATTCGACGGTCTCCATATAAGAATCCGGGCCTGCCCCTGCCACCTCTACCATTTGAGCTAGCCATCTCCTCGGGGACTCCCTCTTGCACTTCTTTCGTGCTGCGGCGTGCAAGCAAGTGATCCTACGACCAATCTCATTTAACTCCCATAGGTCTTTCTTTGGGCACGACAACTCACACAAGTTCGGATCAAGAATAATCGGATCCGCCGAAGTCCCTTCCCCGGATACGCAGGAGAGTGCCAGACCCCGCAGTCACAATTTATCAGGTCTCGCCACCCCTGATACCCGGGGAATATAGGAGACTCGAAGAGATTGGGATCCGGGATAGGAGCCGGAAGGGGCACATCGTGACAAACATTGTATTCATCTGGGTAATGCGCCTAGTGTGAAGGACCCGATTACCTCTTCGACATCCTACATGGCAAGAATCGAAATAAATTGTTGGGGATCCAAAGATGGACATACCCGAAGTAAAGAACGAGAGAGCGGAACTTACCTCGCGTAACTTTTCTTCGCCTCAGATGGGTTAAATCTTCAGTGAATAGTGGTGGAACACTACCTCGGAGGTTTTCTTAGACAAGAGGACGACAATGCTCTCGAAGATCTTACAAAATGACTAATCTAGCCTTGTGGCCCAAAAGCTATGTGGGTTATGATAGTCCTATGGTCCATGGTCCATGGGCTTAATTAAGCCTTGTTGGCTTAATTCTAGCCCTACACTTGGCACAATCCAAGAGGTCTAATCCTAAATAGGAACTAATCTCTATAAATAGAGTACACTTCTCAAGGTAAATCAACAAGCTCACTTGATCTTCCCACTTTACTATAAGCTTTATACCTTCAACTATACAGAGTCGACTTATAATCACTCTCGAGTAAAGTCTCCCATCCGGCTTGATCCAAGGCAAGCTGGATCTAATTAAAGGTTCTAATCTCCACCCCCCCCCCCCCCAACTCCAATCACTTGTGTAGGTTTGTGTCTGCAAAAGCCTTTGCTGAAGTATCCGAAGTTAGCGGAGTTAGTTAAGTTTTTATTACATCCGAGGGTTGGGGCTTTTAACTCAACACAGTTGCAGAGAACACATCCTAAGCATTATTGGAGAGATTCTTTGAAATCTAACTAAAATGAACCAATAAACAAATTGAATCATACTTGTGAGCTCGGTTTCTACAAAATATTAAGTCGCGAATTATTTAATTTTTCATACTTTGTCACAAGGCTGGGTATTTTGGTAACGAGTTTTGGACTAAATTGTAGTGAAATGAATAGTTTATTGTATTTCCTCTACCGACACAAGTTTGCCACAAGGTTAAATTTTACATTATACAAAGAATTTGAACATTTTACATTCAATTTAGGAGTCAATCGAAGATAAAATTGAAAAAGTATGACTGTTTAAATGAAAAAATTATCAACAATGAAGTGCAACTCAATTGGTGAGACGTTTCAACTCTAACCATTAAATCAGATGGTGGAGTTACCTTTGCCGTTTTAAAAAATAAATTGAAAACCATATCATAATTTGCATTTCTTCTCTTACATATTTGTACACTTGCAAACTGATATGCGTACCTTTCACTCAAAGGTCAAGCATCAGTCTGAACGTTCAATATCCCAAATACAGATCAGCAAGCTAAAACATAGAGTTCAACAAAGAAAGCTATCCAAATCAATCCCATCTCATTTTTTGTATATCAACTAAAACCATGTATGCTCTTTCTCTGATTCAATATTGAGATTCACTGGAGGAGTAATGTGAGGAGGCCTATTAATCA
The DNA here is from genome assembly GCA_036897095.1 of Plantago elongata. NCBI lineage: Eukaryota > Viridiplantae > Streptophyta > Magnoliopsida > Lamiales > Plantaginaceae > Plantago > Plantago elongata. Next base: position 2,944 of record JAYMSP010001603.1, on the reverse strand, counting down.
TTCTTCGTTTCTCTACTGTTTGCGAATCTCCTCTTTATGTTCTCTGATTATTTCCATGTTATTTTCGACTTAGTTTGTGGTGTTAATTAGTCCTTCTGGATGTAGAATTGACCTAGGATTATGAATCAGATTTGAATTAAGGTTATTGCTATGCAAACGGGGAGTAGAACTTGGGGAAAGGTGACGGATGAAGGCGGCAAAGGTGGTGGAACATGGTGTTTCTCGGCGGTGAGTGATCGGAAGCGATATTCAAGGACAGCGGCGAGGTTATGGGTATGGTGGTGCGATTTCGTTGTGGCGTCGATAAGGCCGAAAGAAGCGGCGAGAATGGCGGATGAAAAGTAGACTGATCGAGTGTCTCCCACGCACTATTTCCTGAGGCTGGGTATTTTTACATATTTAAGAAGAATTGTACTGCAAGTGACAAAATTAAGAAACAATCGTGATTTCCTACGCGCGTTTATTTGGTTATATTGGTTATAGATTACTTTGAATTTGAATAACAAACACCTCAACCTCATAAGGAATTTGTTTGATATTGTCTTGAATAATATGTACTGTATGATATCTGTAGCGGAGCGGGCTGGAGGATCAAGGTAGGTTTGGACGTCAAAGATTATACCGAATTTTTAAATACATATATCAAAACATATAATTATTACACTCCAAATATAATTTACAGACTAAAAGTCATCATATATCTAAAAAATTAGCAGCGGAATAATTAGAGAAGTGTAGGGTCAGTCTGTCTATCCAATCCTCAGTTCGTGCTCTACACCTGGGAAATCATAATTAGAACAAGAAGAGTGTAAGTCATATAGACTTAGTGAGGATAATCAAACATATATCAAGATGAGCATGAATGCAACAAGATAGCAAACCACCACAAGCTGTTCAAAATTTTAAAATGAAAATCGGATTCACAAGCAAGCAAGCAAGATCATAGCACATAAAAAGTGCTAGATTCACAGTACTTTAACAGTAACTGTCTTGGGCTGGACCAAACTGATCAGGTATTGGTCAAATAAACAAGACGGAGGCGTGACCTCGCTGGTGTTGCATAAAAGGATGGGCAACGACCCATCGCAACCCGAATATATAGGACCGTTTGAATAGTCCGAACAAGCAAGCAGGAGCCTGAAAGAATATAACTGCATAAATCTTTATAAATTTTTGTCGAACAAGTCGATTTCCCAAGTTTTTCCAAATTAGTGTGGTAGCTTTTGAAATCCATTTTCTTTCATGCAATGCATATCATGTGGAATAGCAAGATACAACCGGAATACAGAACAATAGATTACAACACGAATAGCCAATAGTTAAGTAGTCGTGGTTAGTAGTCGTGTCGTTGTCGATCGAGATGTCGTCGCGTAGTCGAAGTTAGAATCAAGCAAGCAAGCAAGCGGGAACAAGTACTGGAATAGGAAGACATGAAAGATAACAACTTTCCCAGGGCCGGATGCCGGAAATCTTACTATTTTTAGAAAGACGGAGTGGAAATCACTCACCTTTAAATCGTTCCTTGCCAGTTCTCAGAGTACGAAGTTTCTGATAAGGAAAATACTACTTAAAGTTTCACGAAGAATGATTACAAGACTTCCTTAAACCCCCACAAGCGAGCACAATAAGTAGAATCAATTTGGCAAATAATTACCTATACTATAGAAAATTTGACAAACAATTATAGCATGAAGATAATGCCAGATTCACTTAAACTAATCCATTGAGTCAAGACCTTGCAAGCACATGCTGAAGAACAGTACTACAAAGAACAGAATAGGTCAATCGAATAGACACAAGAAACAGAGCCTACGAATTGATTCAACCAGATTGGACACTAATCAAGAACAGATCAATGCAATCGCAACTGTGAATGGTAGGCAGACAACATACATAACAGAGCAGAGGAATATGACTAGTATGACCGGTGGACAACACGATAAATAAAAGAATTGAGAAACGACAATCATATCAGGATAACCAGAAATACACACTCGACTGAGGTAAGGCATAACATCAGACCCAAATTGCTACAACAAAAACTCGGAAAAGGACCAAGCATGACTGGTACAGGCAGTCGACTCACAGGCAGAGAGGTACATGACAACAAAGACATCAGAAAACAGGGCGCAAGGAATATAGCCACGACTCGCAGATAGACACGCCAGAAAACAGGGTATGACAAGCACATGGGAAAACCCAGTTCAAATAGCTACAGCTACGGCGACACACCAATTAACTAACAACGTTTCGCAAAGAATTGCTATTTGAGCTCAGCAACATTAATCGAGTAATAAACAAACAAGTAGACAAACCCAGAACATCAAGACGCAAAACTGGACTGCAACAAGCTGACAAGTACTAAAAACGCAGAACATAACCTAATCGACCAAAGACAAAGCAGACGAAGATCAAAAGGGAAAGAGGGAATTCGAAATCGAAACCAAACAGAACAAGACAATCAATACAAACACCCATTCATGTGAATAATTGTTACTACAACTCACCACACCAAATTCATAATACAAATTAAACAGAATTCCAAATAACTCACATACATCATCATAGACACAACAACTCGATTACACAACCAATATCAAAGACACATCATATAGCAAAGTAAATCCATACAATGCAAATAATAGAACAAAGTCGTAAAACCTACTAACTGGAATAAGTAAATTAATCTATCCACCTAACAATACTTACCGCAATAAATTGTCAAGCAAACACGATGCATATAAATTCATAAGCACAGGCACTACACAAGTAGTAAATTATGTCCTATAGAAGGCTAAATAAGAATGTCGTAAGGAACATTTGACTTTTTCATACAAAAAGTTGGTTGATTAAATAGCCAGTAGTAAAGCTTAGTTTTTGCAATTTCTTTAGCACATGAGTCAAGCAATAATCGGTAGTTCAATAAAAATAATAAGTAAAATTG
>JAYMSP010001602.1:0-30458 GCA_036897095.1 Plantago elongata | reverse complement strand
CGGCTATATATAGCCGGCTCCTGTCCCTTTTTCTTTACCCATCATCTCTTCTTCTCCTCCTGCTCATTTTCTCCTCCTCTCATCAATTCCCGCCTCCAGCCACCGTACACCACCACCGCCGCCGCCCTACTCCGGCCACCACACCACCACCACTGCCCGTCTGATCCGGAATTGAGTCGTTCGCTCGACAAAATATTCCGATAAGTATCTCAATCGTATTTCGATTTTATTCGAATAACGAACGAGCAATTAATTAATAATTCCTGGCAGTCGTGCCGCATCGTCAACACCACCTCGACACGCTGCCCGTCGTCACCCTGCCTCGCGCTCGACCCTCGCTCGGTTAGTGTCGCGATTATCCCTCGTTTATTATCGTTAATTATCATTAATTGTCGTTTATTATCGGTTATTATCGTTTATTATCGTAATTCGGGAATTTAAAGTTATATTGCCATACTGTTTAAATTATCAGAATAGCCGGTAATATTAAATAATGTATATAGTGTAACTGTAGTTGGATATAGCGTCGACTGGCCGTCGACTATAGGATGATTGTCGCGGGTTGCGGACTGTTTGTTGAGTTTGAATTATACTGTATACTGTTGGGTTGCGGGTAGACGTCGACTGGCCGTCGACTAGGGAATTGTAGTAAAATAATACTATTGGTGATATTGCACTGCTGAGGCATTTACTGGCCAATTTTTGTTATAGGTTTGGAAAAATATATTGAGACAGACTTGTCGTTTGTTGTCTGAATTTATCTGTTAGGAGTCATATACCGGAGGTAATTTTAGAACATAAAATAAAATGTCACATTGACGATTTTCAGAAGAAATAAATAATTTTAGGAAATTATTTGAGACTGGAAGCTGAGTTTTGTTAAATAGCACCGATTATTTTAAAACGTCGAATATTTAATTAATTAAAGTGTCGTAAGTATTTAGGAAACTTGGATATGGAATCCATTTACATACGTCATAGGACCTGGTGAACTAGCGTACTTAGACGTCGTCATAAAATTATGGGGAAATTGTCGAGAGTCTTTTAAGTTATTTAGTGTCGGGAATTGAGTAGTATTGTTTATCTATTTATCAGGAATTTCGGAGTTACCTGACGTGCAAGATATCTACGGTGAGTGATTACGAGCTTTCGACATCCGGCCCTAGGAAATTTACTACGGTTCATTCCTTGCATTTTCATACCTGTTATCTGTCTGACTGTCTAACCCTGACTGCGACTAAACGACGACGACCGACCGACTCCGACTCGTTGACCAATTTAGATTACTGATTGTATCACTGTAGACGACCTATATTAGGAAACCTTACCTGTATTGACTTGATACTTTAAAACCCTAGTTACTAATTTATACTGTACATTGAGACCGTTTTATTGATCCCAATTACCGACCCTGATCTTGTTTACTAATCATGTTTACTGATACTGTTATTGATCCTGTATACTGATCCTGTTTACTGATTTTGTTACCGATCCTGCATATTAATCATGTTTAACTGATCCTCATACACAACATTGCACGAAAACTGTTTTCCTGAAAAAGCAACCACACACTAAAAACTATTTTGGGAAACTGTTGACATCCTGTTTAGCTGGGTGATGTCACTTGCAACAATACTATCCTGTTACTGTTATTATCACTGGGTGATGACACCTGCAGTGACGATCCTATCATGTTACTGTTATCGCCGGGTGGTGACACCTGTCGCGGTCCTATCCTGTTACTATTTGCGGTTTCTCCACTATTCAAAAAGAACTGCCTGATCATCGTGTGTGTTGGTTTGCTGTATTGTCGCATTTCATATGCATATTCATGCATGCTTAACTATCCTCACTGAGTCCTTGTGACTGACACTCTCCCTGTTTCAATAATTTTGTTTCCCAGATTTTTAGCACGCAGAAAGGATTGGGTAGCTAGCAGACAGCCGGTCTCAGACTGATTTCCGCTGCTAACATATTAGTATAAATGTGTGTTTTCCTGTTTTCAATTATTCAGTACATTTGGGTATTATAACGGATAATATTTTAATATATTCTGATATATATATGTATTTGGAATATTCGGCACACCCTTTGACGTCTGAATTAGATCTGGGGCGTTATAGTCTTGATTTTGATTATAGCTAGTAAGATTTTATTTTGATTCCAGACAGGTTAGGAAGATTGAGGGGATATTTTGACCAAGTTCAGATAATCAGATTTCTTGGAATATTTCAGGAATCCTCTTTGGATTTGATGTGTTTCAAAATTAACCAGGTTACTTTATTTCCATGCACTTTTCATTCGTTTTACTTTGACAGAATTCCTCGGTACACATGTTATAATGTGAGGTGCTATGCCAAATATACTTTTCTGCATGTTATGTATAAAATGAAGGATTGATATGTTTCACTTTAAGGATGGTAAAGAACTAAAGACTAAATTATTTGACTTGTATTGTGTATGCTTACAACAAAATCTTAAGTATAAGGTTTGAAACTTTGAATCATCAAATGAAAATGGTAATACTCTCATTACAAGAAATATTTGATTTTGTTTGATGGGTCACACTAGTGCACTCACTATTTATTCAGTACTCACAATGAGTATCCTAAACTCAAGTATTCGAATTCAATCTTCAAATATAACATCTTCACTATCGTAATAAACTAATAATAGTACAACAATAATTCGATTGTCAGAGTAACAATTGATTAGTGGTGGTTACATGTAGATATATAGTTAAGGTTTTCATTTTAATTAACTACTCCTTCCGTTTCGATAAGAGTGAAACAATTCGATTTTACACGTTTTTTTAAGAAAAATGAGTTCAAAGCAAAATACCCCTTAAGTTACCGTAAATGTATGCAAAATTTTCAAGAATTAATAAATTAGTACCAAATCCTATTGAGTTATTAAAAATAGTGTGTGAAACTCTCCTGAGTTATTAAATTAGTCCATTTGACATTAATGGGACTATATTTCACTATGCCAAAAATAAAAAAGTGTTTTGTTCTTATCAGGACGAAGAGATTAATGAAATTTCATACTTAATTTCTTTTTCCTTTTAATGGGCAGCTCTACTATATATTCACAAAACTCAAACTTAAAACTTTATTTAATTGAGTTCAAATCCTTATTTAATTGAGTTCAAACCTCTTACTACATTACTACTTGAGCTTACAACATAAAAATTAAATTACTACTTGAGCTTACAACATAAAATTAAAGAGAGTAGATAATATAACTAAAAGTTTTAAGAAAATTCCAAACCAAATCCATGACCATGACAACGGGGGCTTTCTAGACGGGCCTTGTTTGTTCTTGGGCTTACTTTGATGACCCAATTAACCCAAAGTTCGTGGAGCATTACAGGCCGGTAACATATTGGACAGAACTTTTCAAAGAACGATCGTTGTGTCATTTGTATTCTATAATATAATAAAAAACTTTATATCGTCACACTAAATATACAGTTGTAGGTGTGAAAACTGTATCATTTACCCACTATGATACAGTTTCAGGTTGATATGATCCAGTTTCAGATCGTTGTTTTGTAAACATTTTATTTTTCTGGATCGTTTTTTGTAATTTTCTTCACAATGAGTCCACAATGAGGCCGGTGGTGCGAATTTTCCCTAGTTCGTGGAGGAGAGACAGCATGGGCTGCAAAATGGACTGTGTTTGTTCTTGGGCCTTTTTAGACAACCCATCAAAGAAAACACCGATGGAACAAAAACGTAAGCGCCGCTGCCGGGGATCAACTACAGGTCACCTGCGTGACAAGACAAGAATACTTACCACTATACTACAACGACGACGCTTATATTGTATTTATTAGAATATTGTATTTTCAAATTAAATAATTTACGAAAATAAGTTCGAGATAGGTTATAGAGAACCTATTATCTTTTTAATGTTTCTCCTTAGTGAAATTGATCGGCTAGAGATAATAAATATTATGCACTATTAGCGTGACTATGCTTTCATACTCCCAAATCTTCATACATCATTCTTACGTTTTAAAACAAATTACATGGGTAAATACTACTAAATAGAAAGGATAGTATTGTAACAATGTAGAATTATTTTGGGCATTAATGTTATTTCGGAAGCAAAAATTTAATTGAACTTGTTATTCGTGGGAAGAACAAGTCTAAGTCAACTGGTCAACGTGTTTTGTTGGCATTAAGTTGAGTTTGTTCAATTGTTAAAGTTTTAGAACAACTTTTGTGGTTGATCATAATGTCCGTCGTTATTTCTTCTATCTTCTTGTGTCACTTGTCACACTCTTTACACATCAATTAGTACACCATGATGCCCGATGTTATTAGTATGTACTCATTCAATCCAATAACATGCGGTTGACTCGACCATGTCATAATTTTATTAGTATGTACTCATTCAATCCAATAACATGCGGTTGACTCGACCATGTCATAATTTCATTAAAAAATTCAGAAAATTATTATGCTAACCTAGTAAACATGTAAAGTGATATAATCCTAAAGAAAGTTAGAATTATATATAATATTAATTCTAACCCGTGACGATGTCACAGTATAATTTACTTTTCGAATAAATTTATAAAGTAGTGTACAATAATAATAAGATCATATCCAAATAAAAAAATCAAAGCAAACGCAAATTCCATCAGCGATCTATACGCATTGCATATAATAAATCGAATATTACAAATAGCAATTCAAATAAAATAACCACAATTGAAATAAAGTCACCACGATGTGCATGGGTGGATGTAGTAGCATCATGCACAATAATATGACTCTGTTACGGGAATCAAGACAATCAAGACAAGATGATGAGAGATTCTCGTCCAAAGAATATCCCTCAACTAGTTTCCCAACAAACATTGCAGTGGTATGTGGTCACCCCACCACACAGGCGGAATTATTACTACAAACCCAGTTTATCATACTATTGTTGTTTTGTTAGCCCTTCCACCCCCTCCTCCCAGGCCCGTTATGGATTTTAAAAAAAAGTAAAAAGAAGATTGAAGAAAGTTTTTGCGCCTACAGAACACCCATAAACCATCCCCCTCCCAACAACCACTGAGGTACATATGCACGTTTAATATTGTAAATGAATAATTTGTTATATTTATTGGTATCGAAATTTTACCTCTTTAGGTCGTAAAATTCTTATGGTTTTTTTAGTATATTTATTCTACTCTTTATAAATTTTTTTGGTAATGTTTGGGTCGGAGTTCTTAATAATACGGTTGACAAATAAAATATAAATTCTTGCTCACAAAAATTGACAGTGTCTCGACCTAGAGTACTTTGTTTTATTTGTCCTTCCTTTATGCGGCACTTTCTTTCTTCTTTTCTAACATATAATTATCATTATTGTCAAGTATTCCTTAACTCAATCATTGTTCCAAAATACATGAAATAATCGCGTTGAATCGTTTCAAATTTATTTCTTGTTAATATATTCATGATGAAATATTCTTGCGTTCCCTCTTTCAAAAATATATAAAGAATTATTGCGGAATAATCTAAAAAATATATTATGATATGAACTTTTTTATTATAAGATATCTTTGTAAAAATTAATTTATAATACAACTCATAACCGCCGTTAAACTCATATAAATTGTGTATATGAGTTTTGATATAATTAATGTTTTCTTAATATTCATTTAAATATCAAGCAAATGCATGCTATGGAGTATAATTGAATAAACAAAAATTAACACTACCATAAACGTTGTTAATCACTCGTAGCCCATATTAATTATAGTGTGAATATTGAATCAAGTTTTCAAAATGAAAATATATTCTTAAAGTTGAATTTATCATTTTAAATTGAATTTTAAAATTTAATTACGATTGGTTAGAATTTCTCTTCAACCCCCTCCCCACCCCCACTCTATAGTTATTCTTCCTCAAAGTTTAAGTTTTTCTTCTATTAAATATTCAACTTTTCAATTTCTTAAGTTAGTTTATATTATTATTATCAAGTTGTCACCCATTTTTTTAGTTGGAAAAATTATAATTAAAAATCCGTTAACACTAAATATTACAAAAAAGACTCGACATACATTAATAGTCAATTTAATATTGTAACTCATCAAGTCCGGTGTTAATATATTAATGTAACTCAGCAAGTCATTTGTTAATATAATGTTGTAACGCTTGGTTCCCCTACGTGATGAACAATTTTTAGTAAACTTACATATTCTCTCCATGTGCCAGTTTCATCTTCCCGTATTCAACTTTAGTCCGTTCCAACTTCATCCCTTAAATGAAAATGTTCTCCTACTTTATAAACTATTTATCCTATTTTATTTTATTTTATTTTATTTTATTTTATTTTTCCCTACTTTACCATCTCTCTAACTTTGTTTACTCTTTTTCATACTTTATCACCTTATCTCATATTTTATCCACTTTTCTCTTAAAACTTGTATCCGACCCCGCGAAAAAATGAACTCGGGGAGGAGGGAGTATATAGTAATGCAATTTGACATATTGCATGGATTTATCACATCAATCTCATTATTAGAGTTAGGTTCCAACGATGGAACTACCTCATCTTTAGACTTCAGATCTCACATCGAGTAGAAACATCTGTTTTCTAGACTTATGTTTTTTGAGTTAGGATAATCTCATTTAAAGTTCATATACCTCCAAATTTATATTCTAATTTGTAATCATTCTACTTGTAAAGTACTTTATAATATAATAGTTAGTTCTCAAATTGTAACTATTTCATCCGGGTTTTTCTCCCTCAAAGCTTAGTTTTTTCTCCTATTAAAGTATTCAATTTTCAAGTTCTTAAGTTAATTTATATTATTATTATTATTATCAAGTTATCAGCCATTTTTAGTAGGGAAAATTATAACCAAGAACTCGTTGACACTAAATATTACAAAAAATTACTCGATATGCGATAATAATTAATACAATATTGTAACTCAGCTATACATGTGTTAACATATTAATGTAACTCAGCGTGTCATGTGATAATATAATGTTATAACGCAGAGAGTTTCTAGTTGTAATAAAAGTTGAGGAGGGTTCCTTAACGTGATGAGCCCTTTTTAGTATACTTACATATCCTCTCTCCATGCAAACTTTAACTTCCCGTATTCCATTTTAATCCGTCTCAATTTCATTTTTTCATCACTTAAATGAAAAAATATTTTCCTACTTTATACACTATTTCTCCAATTTTATTTATTATTTTTCTACTTTATCACCATCTCTCCAACTTTATTTACTTTTTTTCCTACTTTATCACCTTATCTCATACTTTATTCAATTTGCTCTTAAAATATATATTCGACCCCTCGAAAAGATGAACTCGGGGAGGAGGGAGTATATAGTAATATGGTTTGACATATTGAATAGATTTACTGAATATTACAGTTAGGTTCCAACGATTGAACTACTCCATCCGTAGAGTTCAGATTTCCCATCGAGCACTCTGTTTTCTAGAGTTATGTTTTCGAGTTAAGGTAATATCATTTAAAGTGTATATACCTCAAAATTTATATTCTAATTTGTAATTATTTTACTTTTGAAGTATTTTACAATATAATGTGGTTAGAGTTCTCAAATTGTAACTATTACAACCGTATTTTTTTCATTCTTAGAGTTGGTTTACATTTGAAATCAAGTTTTAAGTTTCAATAGTTTGTTTACCATTCAGATTGAATTTTCTAATTAGGAAATGTCATATCTTTATAATTAGGTTTTCCAACTAAACATAATTTATAAGTTAGAGTTATCAAATCCTTAGATTGTTTTACTAAAAGTGTAGTGTGCACTTCTAATTGAGTTTTCAAGTCCGGTTAATTGTATTTCTAAAGTTGTTTGCCAATTAAATTGAATCCTCAAACTTAAATGATGGAACAATTATAGTTAAAAGGACAATGCATAATTGTGTGTAGCTAAATGATAAAAAAAAAAAAAAAATTTTATTGTACACACAAACCTTTGGACATTTTTTAAGTTGCACACAATCCTTTTTTTTCCCACCCGACACATAAAGCTTAGTCAACGTGTGCAATCAACCCAAGCGCTTGGTCGTTAGTTTGTCCGTCTAACCTTGCAAATGTTTCTCATTTCAAACACAAACCTTTATATTATGCCAAAATAATTTGTGGGATACATAATTTTGAGACAACTGAACCAAATTCAAGTCATATGAATTCTTATGGAAAATGATGATTGTTCTTTTTTTTTTATTGAGTACGTCATATGAATTCTTATGGAACATTCTATATTGGATCTTAATATTGAAGATATGGATCATAATAAAGTGCCGTATTTGAGGAGATAGTGTAGTTTTAGTCGATGTTGGGTAGTTTTGTTGTTGGTCAACTTTCAGTTTGATAAGCTGATACACGAAATATTCTCTGAAGCATTCATGCATGGTTAGCAATTGTATCCTTTCTTCTAAACAATTTTGTAACACTAGTGAATTATGATAATTATACAAATTGTTCAACTGCACCTGTGTTCGTTAGGTTGGGGTTATTTAAATATTCTAAGCTCAATCAACTTATTGTTAAACGTGACAATTCATTCATTATGCAAGTTCTTGTATTCATATTGTTTTGTCTATCCCCTCCAATCCCTCACTCAAACAAAGGTAAATTGAAAATTCTGTGAGACGTAGTGAGAGACTTGAATTTAGTTCAGTTGCCTCAAAATCATGTATCCCACAAATTATTTTGCAGTTTATAAAGGTTTGTGTGTGAAATGAGAAAATTTTGCAAGGTTATACACTAACGCCGTCCAAGCACTTGGGTTGACTGCACACGTTGATCAAGCTTTATGTGTTGGGTGGGAAAAAAAAGGATTATGTGCAACTTAAAAAAAACGTCCAAAGGTTTGTGTGTGCAATAAAATTTCCTCTAAAAAAAATGTAGATTTGATGCATGAGATGCATGAGGTGTAGTGTTTAAATCAAAATTTAGCTCTCAAATTGAATTTAATGATCAAATTGATTACTTATTTTTGGTTTCAATTATCTCATTCTTAAAGTTAGTTACACTTCAAATTAATTTTCTAAGTTTCAATCATCCATTTTATTAATTCATAAATATGTTTCTTATATAATGTGGTTTGATTATTAAATTGAGTTCACCCCAGAAGATTGTCGGGAACCTACTATGTTATTGCGCTATACATTTATGAAATTATATTTGTAGAAAATTAATAAAAAAAATTAAAAAAATTATGTGTGATGGGATGACATAATACCACCGAGGGAGCTGATGTGAACCAATCATATTGATTGTGTTGTATACTTTCGTATTTGTTTGGGTTTAAGAAATAAGTTTTTCTTTTAAAATGTATATGTTACAAATTAACATGTTAGGTACGATAGGAATTGATATAAAGCACTTCCTTTGTCTGTCCCAGACTCAATTTTTCATTTAACTTTTTATGGTCAACGTCTAAAAACTTCGTATGCGAATTACTCATATAAAATGTTGGTAATTTTTTAAAATGATATTATTAAATATAACATATTAATTTTTCATTATTCATTAAAAAATTCATTATATATAGGTATTATATGTGATTAAATCAAATTCAAAGTTGAACAGTATTGTCCGGAAAAAGTAAAATGAAAATCGAGTCTGGGATGGAGAAAATATATGTTAAGATTGAATTCTACCCTCTCACAACATATTTGTCATTATGAGTCGTATTTTCACATTTTATATAGTTTGCATAAAAATGTCAAACGAATGTTAGAGGATACGAGATAAAATATATGTGTATATGTTATCAATGTGTTCTGATCATTTATATATTCGAACTGGATCATACCCCTTTAAAAGCATTATTAAAATAAATAAATATATATGTATATATATATGTATGTATATTAATCTCTTTCGTACATTATCTATTATTTCTCATATTTTACAATTCAATAACTACTATATTAATATAATTTTTTTTATTATCTTACCTTAATAACTATGTTATACCAATTGAAAAGCTTTTAACTTGTAGGCACGTATTTCGATCAACTTCAATACTTTTGTAGATAATGAACGAATGAGATGAATGGAGCATTTTGTTACAACTCAAAACTACTTAATCAAGAGTCCAAGATAAACATCATATATGCGTGGAATGGATCGTAACTCAACTTTTAGTATTCTGTTTAAACTTCTTTTCTGAATTATATTCGACGTTAATTTGTTATAAATATTGTTGCTCCTATTATTCCTGTGTTAATCTGTTGAGATATTGTTGGATCGTATTAATATTGATGAGTAGAAACAATTTCAATATGGATTTGAAAGTTGTAAATTTTGTGAATTAAAAATAATATACTTTTTAAAGGAATTAAACAAGACATTATTTATAGATGACAAAGTATCATAAAATGGGGAGGGAACAGATATTCAGCCCAATTGTTTGAAAATTTCACATTTCAAAGTTCAATACATTATAAATTATACCATTCATTTCATGCCTGAAAATGATAACCTAATATCATATTATCTTTAACTGAAAAATACTTTAATTCAACTTTGTTTAGTTTAATTTCGTTCTATTCAATTTAATTTTATTTTATTTAATTCTAATTTATATTATACTTCAATTTAATTTAATTTAATTTAATTCAATCCAATTTAATTTTTGTTGATAATAACGGACCCTAATTGGAAGAAAAGAAAAGAAGACCAATATGTATAACATTTTGGGATATTGAAGGATATCACTTGAACAATAATTGATTCGGTCAACTCTCCAATCTCAATAATTATCAATATCCTACTTCTAATATTCAACGCCAGTTTTCGTTGAATTGGGTGGATCAGTTATCAACTATGATTTGTCTAACATACAAGGAACCTTCCTTCCAAAAGACTAAAACATATAGTTATCTCCACAACCCATAACACATTCAATTCATCAACAAACCAGAAATGAAACACTCAAACTTCATGTCACCATTATTGATCTTCTTAATCACTCTGTTTCCTCTCATTCTTGCCCAACAGAATTACACTAGACAAGAATGTGGCGATGCAGATAATGAAGCTGCTGTTCTTGGCTACACCTGCAATGGCTTAACCCAAACCTGCCAAGCTTATCTTACTTTCCGTGCCGAGTCACCTTATGACTCGGTCTCGACTATCTCCACCCTCTTATCGGTCAACCCAACGCAAATTGCTCGACTAAACTCGGTTCAAGAGACTGCGGTTTTCGACACAAACCGTGTGGTTCTTGTTCCTGTTACATGTTCCTGCTCTGGCCTGTACTATCAAACTAACAGTACTTATTCTACCCGGCAAGGTGACACGTTCCAGGCAATAGCTAATAATGTTTTCCAAGGATTAACAACTTGCCAAGCGCTTCAAGCACAAAACATGATTAGTACGCAGAACTTGTTCCCCGGTACCCGACTTACTGTTCCATTGAGGTGTTCTTGTCCAACAAGGAGCCAGAATGAGAGTGATGTGAATTATTTATTGAGTTATTTGGTGGCACAAGGTCAGTTTGTTTCCAGCATAGCTGAACAATTTGATGCTGATACTGGTGCAACTCTTCAAGCAAATGGATTATCTGAACAAGCTGCAACTATTTTCCCTTCTACAACTCTTCTGGTTCCTCTCCAGGATCCACCATCGATTTCCCAGGTTACAGGATCCCAGCCTCCACCACCACCTGCCCTGCCACCTCCACTTGTCCCTTCACCGAGTGGTGGATCGAGTAAGACATGGATATATGCCATGGTTGGCGTTATAGGAGGGCTTGTTCTTGTTACGGTTATCGGGGTTGTTGTATTTTGCGTTTTCTGCAGGAAACAACGAAGGAAAGCTGAATCAGTTGTATCGACAGATAAATTCGAGTCTGTTGAGAAAGCACTTTACAAGAAAGAGGAGTATGACGAATCACAGGACTTTCTTGATAGTTTATCAAGTATAGCTCAGTCTCTTAAAGTTTACACATTTAAAGAGCTCAGAGACTCAACGGATGATTTCAGTGCCGGTTTCCTGATTAAAGGTTCTGTTTATCGAGGAACTATCAATGGGGACTTTGCAGCAATCAAGAAAATGAATGGAGATGTGTCAAAAGAGATAAATCTTTTGAACAAGATTAATCATTTCAATCTAATCAGACTCTCTGGTGTTTGTTTTAATGAAGGAAACTGGTACCTCGTTTACGAATTCGCCTCCAATGGACAACTCGGCAATTGGATTCATCAGACGAGTGAACTGAAGGCTCTGAACTGGATACAAAGGATACAGATTGCTCTTGATGTTGCTACCGGGCTAAACTATCTCCATCGCTACACTACCCCTCCATATGTCCACAAGGATTTGAACAGCAGCAATGTCCTTCTCGATCAAGATTTCAGAGCAAAAATCGGAAATTTTGGTCTCGCGAGATCAGCAGAAGGTCAGGAAGGTCAATTTGCCTTGACAAGGCATATTGTCGGGACCAAAGGTTACATGGCTCCCGAGTACCTGGAGAATGGGCTGGTTTCTCCAAAGCTTGATGTATTCTCATTTGGAGTTCTCTTGCTGGAAATTCTCACTGGAAAAGAAGTTCCCCTGTTGCATGAAGAAGTCAGTAGAGAACTATCACAAGTTCTAAATTCAGAAGAAAATGCTCTTGAAAATGTGAAGAAGTTAATGGATCCTACATTGCAAGGGAACTATCCCCCGGAGCTCGCACTTTTACTGTTCAAGCTGATAGATAATTGCCTAAAAAAGGATCCGTCGCATCGCCCCAACATGGATGACATTTTTCAGTCTTTGTCAAGAATTTCAGCTTCCACTATGTCCGGTGAATGGGCAGTCAGCATCTCTGACAGCCGGACTACACCTAGATAAGATACCGTAGAACATGTAAAACTACTGGATATGAAATATTAATGACATATCTTATAACTCATTGTCTGATTTATTCTAGCCTATTCCTAAATTCCTATTAATGGAGACCAAACGCTTGCTTATCTGCTGTTTATGTACTACTTCTGTTTGCTTGACCCTAAAACTTACTACTACAGTTTTGAAGGTCACTAAGCCTCTTTTTGTTTCCCTTTCCGCGGTTTTGTTTCTAAATAAAGCTACTTCCCACAAGTCATGGATGGTAGGTGATCTTAGCTGAGAAGTTCTAATTTGGTAATCAATGGCAAGAGCGTGGATCCCGGTTACTAAATTGAGATTCATAACCTCTTCACAATCAGCACATAACAACTACAATCTTGAATTCCACCTAAATAACTTGGTTAAGCAGCGAAGAAAGTTAATAAACTCATATTTTTGAAATAAAATCAGGTTATGTAAGTGCTCATTAGAATATGAATCCATTAAGAATTTAAGATAACTTAGAGATTAGTGATGCATAACAAAAAACTGAAAAGTAGATAACTTAGACAACACTGCAATGGAGTTGTCCAAATTAGGAAGATAACTTAGAGTGCAAATTAAAGAACCATTCTACCTTTTATAGGTGCACAATAACTGTCACTTGTTTCACCAATCGACATGGCTTCAGACGCTAGTACCTTCCAAAACCTCGCTTTACTGTTGATGATCTGCCTCCCTCTAGCCAGTCCCATTGATTTCAATTATCCTGCAGTATTCAATTTTGGGGACTCGAATTCAGACACTGGAGACCTTGTTGCTGCTGGGCTTGGCGAATCGCTTGAACTGCCAAATGGACAGACCTACTTCAAGAAACCATCAGGGAGATTCTGTGATGGCCGTCTAATCATTGATTTTTTAAGTAAGTGTTCTAGCTGATATGTGAAACAAATAGCATAACATCCATGCAACTTCCACATGAATCCTATTTTACTTAGTTGCAATTACTATGGGGCTGATTGGGCCTAAAATACACTTCAACTACCCCATTTCAATTTTATTTCAAACATAATTTCACCAAAATCCCATTCAAATGGCCATTTTAGTGGTCTTTATAGAAACTCTGCACCATAACCAATGTTTCCAAATCCGAAAAGTTCCTTCTGCATAAAACTTTCTATTTTCTGTATGAGAAGGATGTGGCGCTGAGTTTTAGAACACAAGCAGCAACATGACATATGGTTCAAGTTAACTTTAACACTTGCGGGTCAGGGTATTCAAGAACTTATTCTGACACTTTGAGTATTCTGGTTTATTGATGATTTTAATTGTGTCAAAACAGTGGATGCAATGGATTTACCTTTCTTGAATGCATATCTGGAAGCAGTTGGTGCACCGACTTTTAGAAAAGGATGCAACTTTGCAGCAGCAGGGTCTACCATGCTTCCAGCCACTGCATCTTCTGTTAGCCCGTTTTCATTTGAGATTCAAATTGCTCAGTTTTTCAGATTCAAGGAAAAAGTGCAAGAAATCCAATCCAAAAGTATTTCATTCATTTTAAATCATGCCAACAATTCACAAGAACCAATCATTGATTTATAGTTATTATATCTACTTCTTGGCAGCGAGGAAATATGACAAGTACATCCCAGCTCAAGATTACTTTCAAAAGGCCCTATACATGTTCGACATTGGCCAGAATGATCTAGCTGGAGGGTTTTATTCAAAGACATTGGATCAAGTCTTTGCTTCAATCCCAATAATTTTATCACAGTTTGAAGATGGCATACAGGTTAGCAAGTATAGTAATTTTCACAGCTAACCCAATGTCTACTATTCCATGGTATTTCTATCTTGCAAATATGTTCTAATTAAACATGTTCGAAATTTTCTAACATTACCAGAAACTATACGATGATGGGGCAAGAAACTTTTGGATCCACAACACAGGTCCCCTTGGTTGCTTACCTCAAAATATTGCGAAATTTGGAACAGACCAATCAAAGCTGGACGAACTTGGATGTGTGAGCACTCATAACCAAGCTTCAAGACTTCTCAACCTGCAACTTCAAGCTCTATGCAAGAAACTGCAAGGTCAATATCAAGATGGAAATATCACATATGTAGACATTTACACAATCAAATCCAATCTCATAAAAAACTACTCGAAATACGGTTAGTGTTTTTAATACGTGTAAATGCAAAGCTCAAAGCATAATTCTGATTGCAAACAAACATACAGGATTTGAGCAGCCATTGATGGCATGCTGTGGGTATGGAGGACCGCCGTTGAACTACGATAGTCGGGTGGCTTGTGGACTAACTAAAGTTGTGAATGGAAGTTCTGTGACAGCCAAAGGATGTAGTAACACTATGGAGTATGTAAACTGGGATGGAATTCATTATACGGAAGCCGGAAATCAGTATGTAGCAACACAGATTCTGACAGGGAAATACTCTGATCCACCATTTGCAGACAAGATGCCTTTTCTTCTAAAGCTTAAATTCTAAGGAAGAGAAAAGAATGATTTCATTCTTGAACAAATCTCATGTTTTTATTAGGCTGTATAAATGCATAAAATTCATTGAGGCATTTTGTCAAACAATATAAGTGCATGGCAAGAATAAGAATACATCTTGGAAATATTACAACAAACTGTAGTATAGTTGATTGGCAATTTACATGTAACAAGAAGAATACAAGCAAATGCGTATATGCAGACGATATTAATGGATTGGAGCACAAAATACAGGACGATTGTGATCAATTTGGAAAGGGTTTGTTGCGACGAATGTGATCCAAAGTATGTTGAAGTCCATACTTATCCACTGCCTTTTTTCCCTCCAAAAAAGCACCTCTACAATCGGAACGAGAGTCGTTTTCAATACAATATTTCCGATATTCACCCAGCTTTTTCTGAAATTCAGATCGTGTACCCTCCTCTGAAGAACTGGAAACAATTTCATGTTCCAACCACATATGACTTAATACATGGCACATACCAACAATCACTTTGTAATTTGAATCCTCCTCGTCATAACCTGAAAGAGCAAGTCCACATTTCAATCACTTAGGCATTTCAAGAATAATCAACCTAAGTACAGCTCAAACTCCAATTAATAAATCAGGTTCGAGTCACCATCTAATCATTTGTATATCATCGGTAGTAGTAAACTTGTGGCAATATCGGTATATATAAGGGGAAGAATTAGTTAATTAATCATAATTAGTTTAAAGGCATTGATTGATCAATCATATGAAAGTTAATCAAATATGTGAGACTAGTTCTCCTTGACACATAATACATACATGTTTATAAATAATTATATATAAAATATATAAATAAAATAAATTATTAAAAACTCTATAATGATATAAAATTCTTCATTTGTATTAATAAAAATTTAAAAATATAAAGTTAAATTTAGAGTGTAATAATAGAAATTAAATTTTTAAATTTACGAGGGGCTGATTGGCCAAACATCTAAATGACTGAATTTAACTCGATGAAAAGTGATTTGGCCTAAAATACATTTTAAATATTTCATTTCAATTTAATTTAAAATACAATTTCACCAAATCTTTATTCTAAGAGCAATTTGAGGGAACAGTGGAGTAATTTGGAGAAAAGTGATTATTATTTATTTTGGAATTAATAACGAATTTTGAGTATTTAACTAAGCATTAGTATAAATAGAAATATATTATATAGGTACCATATAACATATGTGGCATTCTCTCTCCAAAACTCCAACAATTTATCCTCTCAAAACTCCTTTTCTTATTCTTCTTTCTTCTTCGATAATGTCACACTGCCGGATCAAATTCAATCGCTAAAATTTTTTCTTCAAAACAAGAGAATCATGAAATCAAATTCCTTGATCTATGAGCTTCAAGTGGATATAATTTTTTCAAGTTTTGGATCGATGACCTTGTTATCAAGACCTTCAATACGCCATGGGAGTGACTGAAGCGCAATCGAGT
The DNA here is from genome assembly GCA_036897095.1 of Plantago elongata. NCBI lineage: Eukaryota > Viridiplantae > Streptophyta > Magnoliopsida > Lamiales > Plantaginaceae > Plantago > Plantago elongata. The sequence continues at coordinate 13,656 of JAYMSP010001602.1, read as the reverse complement.
ACGTCTTGGTTCGAAATCCGGTGAGATCTCATTTGGACTTCACCTTGCGGTCGGTATTGCAAATCATGACTTCAACATTTCTGGGTCGGGTAAAGGGATCGGTGGATATATGGATTTTGAGTTGTTGATGTTTTGTTTGTTAATGGATATAGAGTACTGGATTGGGATTAAGTGAACGAAGAGAAGCCATTTCTGATTGTTTTGTCACTTTGGTAATCAGTCAATTTAATTCGATGAATAATGATTTGATCTAAAATATACTTAAAATACTCAATTTCAATTTCATTCCAAATACAATTTCACCAAATCCATTTAAATACCAATTCAAATTTTATATCGATCAGAGTCTCTGCTGTTGAGAATGAATGAAGAGTCAAAATACTCAAATCATAAAAAAATAGGAAAAGTAAACGTGTTTGTATAAATTTGGGAAAAGAAGCAACATAACTATTTTACTAAGGGGTTGATTTGCATGACATTTGAATGAGGATTTTGATGAAATTGTATTTATGAAATTAAAATGAGGGTATTTAAAGTGTATATTAGACCAAATCACTGTTCATCGAATCAAATGGGGCATTTAAATGTCTGGTCAATCAGCCCCTAAATATTAATACTAATTCTCATAAAATTCTTCCAACATTTAAAGTGTTTGGAGAGTCTTTTTAATTTTTAACAAAAATTATTTAACTTTTACATAAATATTATGTATTTTAACTTTTATAAATATTTTGTCTAATTTTTAATGTTATATCTTTATATTGTGCATTTGTATTGAACCGTCTAATTTTAGTATGTATTGTCTAGATTTAAGACGGACTCAAATATTAATTCATCTGTCTTAGTTTTGATGTCACATTTTAAATTTTTATAATTATCGTTTTTAAAATTTGAACTTGATTTACTCGTCACATAAGATAGTTAATGAATTTTTAAAAAATATATGTTTAACATGTAATCTATTATAATATGAATTTTTAATATTTTATTAATAACATTATATATGAGTTATTCGCCTATGAAATTTAAGAAAAACATTAATCATAAAAAATTGAAATGATGAATGAAACTGGAACAAATGGTAGAAAAGTTATTATATATTTTTAAGTCCATTAAAATTAACATATTTGAATAAATTAAATTATAACAGATTTTTAAGTGCGCGCGCGCGCGTGTGTGTATAAAACACATTTTGAGGTCTCGCTTAACATTTTTATTAATTGACTCGGTCATCACTCTCTGGTTAAGATTAATTCGGCACAATTTGAAGTATCGGTGACGGTGACGTAGGATCAAGATTATCACGATAGTCTTGTTAACAACGTATATAGTTTAAAGAAGAGAGAATTATAGATTATTATTTTTCTTAAATCTTTTTACACGTTAGTAATACATGGAAAACATCCTAAAATGTAATTTCTGTATATTTAATTTCAATTGTAACTCCAACTAAATACTTAATATAGTTTATTAAACATAGAATTAATTAGATATGTTACGTTCCAATCCGTTCATCATATCTTCTCAACAGATGCCGTCATTCTGGGATGAGAATTGCACGCATCAACTCATCTCCAAGCATCATCACAACTCATCTCCAAGCATCATCACATCCATTATCATCTATCCAATTTATCAAGCATCTTTTTCAATAATTTATCTTCTTTGCTACGGTGCTTGTAATGTGTAACTACGATAGCAGTTTTGTGCTTGTCTTCATCATGATGCTCATAAGGTTAAATGATGCTTGTTTTCTTTTTCAAAAATGATGATATTTTAATCCTTGTAATGATATATGATGCTTAATTCATGTTTGGTGATGCTTGTTTTAATTTTGAACGATGCTTTTTATGTTCTTGACTTACTTATGCTTGTTTCTTTTTATTATGATGCTTATGAGGTTAAATGATGCTTGTGGTGTGATGTTCGATTTTTTTTCCGATATAATAATGCTTGATTTATGTTGGGTGATGCTTGTTTGGATATGCTTTTGATGTTCTTGGCTTTTGTGTAATGCGTGCTTTATTTTCGGACTAAACATTTAATTATTATATAATTAATGACTGATGTGATGATGTTTGTATGATTTAGCAGTAACTTGTCTGGATACATGAACGTGTAGTAGTGTCCTTTGAATTAGTTCCTACAATAAGGGATTCACTCTGTCTATACAAATAAGGGATTGACTCTGGATATAATGATACATTTAATTTTAAATATTACTAAAAATAATAAAATTAATTTATAATAAATTTATCACCAATTTGTATGATGTTTTTCACATATCATTAAAGTGTAAGAAGTTTTTGGAAGTTATATTAATTTATAAATATCTCTTTAACAAATATTTAATTCACTCTAAAATGTACACATAAATTAGTAAAATACATTTTACATTGAATATAAATAAATATTACGTTGGAATATAACATAGTACACTAATTCTAGTATATATATTACCTACCTTCAAGTAACATCCATGCTTCCACCATCCGACATACGATATCGTATCTGGTTACCATCCTGAATTGTATAATTATTTAGTGGTACAGATAAGAATAAGAGATTAATTGAAGAATGAAGGAGCATAAGTATAATAGTTAAGTGAATTAATTAATTACCTTGGAAGACCATCCAAACAAGCATTGACTTAATTACAAATATAATTTCTCCATCCCCGTCCGTGTCTTCAGTACACACTCCTTGTCATCTTGTTTAGTGGCTTCATCCGTTGCTTGTCTGTTGATTAAGAGTACTGGAAACTCCTGCTTCACTTTGATGTTTAAACCTTCCATAAACTCTCGTATTTCCGTACACACTCTTCTGATTCTAATTATCGATGACTCTGAACAATCCAAGCACAACGTTCTACCATCAATCATCAAGAGTTGAGTATGTAGTATCTAATGACGACTGCATTTGTCAAGAAGAAGGAAGAAAATCAAGAAAAGATGCTGAAATGATCAAAAGAAACAAAGAAGAAGAACTAAATACGAAGAAAACGTTACTTGAATCAAATGATAAACAAGACGTGTCATATCCGGATTGGAGGAGAAGAAGCGCCAAACATACTGCAGTTCAAAATATTTCCAATAATTACCAATTTAGGGTTCTTCCGTATACAGATCATTCTGGAACAATTGAAACATAATAGAAACCGGAATTAAGCTCAATTTAATGTATATACATTCCGTACGAACAACTGGCATAGGTTAGTTTAGTCTTTTAGCTAGTAGGTTTGTTTCTTCTGTATCTATAAGTAGCACACTGTAGTTGTGATATCACAACAGAATTCACCTGAATACAAAGATGATTTCGCAAATGTTTTCTCTCTAATTTCCGCTGCTACTTCTGAGAACATTTGTTAAAATGTATAATTTAATTGCATTAGTAGTTGTTTGTGACCATAATCAACACAACTTATAATATCTCACTTGTCAACTATAATTAACAACATTTCCTCTACATTCTATCATATTACTGATTCTACATTTCTACTTATCCTCCATTCCTTATACAAGGAGGTGGCAGAGGCTGAGGACTTTGCAGCTACACTTTGGTACATTCACCTAAGTGTGATTTGTCATTCTCCTCACCTAAGTGTGATTTACAAGGAGTTTAAAGTTATATTCAAACGATAATAGATGATACACAATTATACTTGTAAATGAAAAACGTATATTAATATGACTTAACTGATGAACTTAATGCAATTTAATCACACCTATATTTACTTTTAATTTTTTTTATGTAAAGTACTAAATGGTACAAATTTATTGGATAAACTTTAAAAGTCATCCTTTTTAAAAGATTGAAAAATTAAGTGAAAATAAAGAAAAAAATATATCATTCGCAGCATGTTGCGATCATTCTAGTTCTATAATAGTAGGCATTCAAATTAATGTCTATGGAATCTTCTTATCGAGGTGAATTCAAAAATTAATGTCTATGGAATATTTTTAATTTTTGTAGATAAAATTACATGAGATTTTATAAAATAGATACTTCATGTCCAACCAACTTTCCTGTAGTACAATAAAAAATGTAGATTATATACAATAACTTTAGTTTATCCCCTTTACATCAACAAGTTATAAGAGGTTCATGCTTTAAACGGTGCCCTCTAGTAACGAAATGCACTGTGATACCTTTAATTTCGCGTCAAATCTAATTCGGGTCATTTCGGATCGTTTGAATACGCGTCAGATGATTCGGGTCAATTCTTTTCTTTTTTTTAAACGGCTAAATGGTGACTCGAACCTCTGATCTATTGGTTGGAGGTAAACTGTCTTACCAACTGAGCTGCACTTCGTTGTCATTTGAGTCAATTCTAATTCGGGTCATTCGGACCAGATGATTTTGGTCGGTTTGGGTTCGGTTCGATTTGGATCGGAATCCACCTCTCATTTCGGCTGCGGGGTGTGATATCATGTTTATGACGAGTAACCGCAATACCAAGAAAGTAATTTAATGGCCCTAGGTCCTTCAATGATAGAACAACGAAGAGAGTCGGAGGATGTAGTAAGGATAATATCATCGACGTATAGCAGGAGAAATGCTCGATCCTTGCCTTTCTTGTAAACAAGTAAGGAGTTATTCGAGCGGCTATTGACGAAACCCAATGTTGCCACATAGTCCGCAAATCGTCTGTACCAAGCTCGCGGAGCTTGCTTGAGTCCATAGAGAGATGTTCGAAGTAAGCAAACATAGTATGGATGAGCAGGATCGCGAAACCCCATAGGTTGATGCATATAAATTGTCTCCTTATGTTTCCCATGCAAGACGGAGTTTTGACATCGAGTTGGTGAATCGACCAATGCTTGGATAAGGCCAGACTCATAACGGTGCGAATCGTAGTTGGCTTAATCACAGGGCTAAATGTTTCACCACAATTGATACCCACCTGTTTTGTTTTGCCATCATCTACAAGACGAGCTTCGTGCCTCTCAAAGTCACCATTAGATTTAAACTTGTGAGTAAAAATCCACATTGAACGAATAATATTGACATTGTGAGGAAGAGGCACTAACTCCCATGTCTTATTCTTAATAAGAGCATCAAATTCGTCGTTCATAACCAATTTACAGTTTAGATCTCTATGAGCAGAATTTGAATTACGAGGAAGGGTAGACTTCGTAACTGTAGCTATATTCACATAATCAGGACCATATACGTTGGGGTTAGGGCGGCGAAGCCGAGCTGGACAATTTGGTGGGTTCGGAATAGGCGCAGATTGAACTGGAGATGGTGGCGGTGTGTGATGCAGAGGAGGAGGCAGAGGCGTATGCGGAATAGGGGAAGCTGGACTAGGCAGGTCGGGTAGCTGCTGGTCTGCAGTGGGGGGCTTCTGGGCAGCAGCGGCCTACTGCGTAGCGGAGGGCTGCTGGGCAGCAGTCAATCGGGTACAGGCCCTAGGAACGGGCATTAAGTGAAAACGGGAAGTAGGGGGTCCTGTTTTTAAAGAATCTAAATTCTGCGAGGGAGAGGAATTTAGACTAGCAAACGGGAACTTGGTTTCATCAAAGATCACATGCCAAGAAATAACAATTTTATGAGACGAAATATCATAACACTTATAACCCCTGTGATTATTTGGGTACCCAAAAAAATGCAAGGTGAGAACCGAGCATGACGTTTATGAATAGTACGAGATGGTGTAAGGGGGTAGCAAAGGAAACCAAACACACGGAGATGGTTATAGGATGGTTTACCATGATATAATGCCTGACATTCCGAAGACATTTACGTATTGCAGTGCTTTTGATCCCCCACAAGATGAGCCAAAATTGGTTTTCTTATATCCTCGGAACCCACAACAATACTGAGATCTTGCTCAGGATACTTCAAATCTTTAATCTTTTCCCCTTCCACATTATAATTCTCCTTTAGGTTTCGAACACTTGTACCAATCTTCTGGATGTTTCGGACAACATTGGGAATTCTTAGATTGAGATATATGACCTGCAATATGTGCGTTAATGATGTATTCACATTCATATGTCGCATCAATGAACTGAATCAAAGAATCTTGCAGTTCATGATTGGTGTGTATGACTTGTGATTTCTCAACATCCTTTACAAAGGTTTGCAAGAGAGTGATGAGCTCCATAATGAGTGTATCGAATTGATCCTTGACGTCATCAATGTCTAACTCGAATTGACCGTTCAGCAAATCTTGAAGATCTTCAAGAATAGATCGAATAATGAAGAGTGAAGATAAATGACAGGGCCATGAAGTTGCCCTTCGCGGGAGCTCTTTGATGCAGTGTGCTTTAATTTTTTCGGTGATGAAGGACTCACCCTTTTCCATCAGAACATGTATGCCTGCATCAAAGTTGTTCTTTCTCTTTTTTTTCAGTAGTTGCGGAAACACAAGAATAAATAAAGCTCCCTGTTTGATTGGCAACAATTTCGAACTGAATCAAAAGATTCATGATATCCTTAACCTCACAACATTGAAACGGTGTATCCCCTAGAAATGCGTGAAGAAATGAGAGCTTCTTCTGGAGAAGACAGTACATGCTCTCTCTACGTTCATTTGAGGAAGAAGATAGAAATGTAAGCTTCTTCTGGAGAAAAGCGTAGAAACCTTGATGGCAATTTGAGAAAGATGGTCCAATACTTGGAGAAGGAAGATAAGAAAACAAGATAAATTCTCATTTAGCTTCTTCAGTTTTGATGATTCCCTTTTTGGGACAGTCAAGTGTTGCTCGAGATGTGGTCTTAATTTATCCAAAATACTAATTCTCTTATTATCCATCTCCGCTTTCTCTGATCTTCCAAAATTGTTCGGCCAGCACAAATTTCTAAATGACAAACACAAATTGATTAAGGATTACTTACATAATAGGGATACATAATGTACTAGAATAGTGATTGAATGATACATAAAATATTTCTTAAAAAGGTCAGAGAGATTGTTTTACAAATTATACTAAGTGTCATAAAAGTCCCCTTATACTTAGAGAGTCCGGAGAGACTTATATATTGGATATAAAATTGTCTAGTTTTTATATGTGGTTGATCATTATGGAACCAATCTCGCGGGTCGGATTTTTTGAAATTAAGATCTGGAATAGTTTTTCTAATTCCCGAATATGGGTTGAGCATAAAAACCTTTTAATCCTTAGATTTCTTATTTCATTCTTCCTTTCCCTATTACCAAACCCTAACTTCCAGTTTTCTCTCTTTAACATCATATTCATGGTGAATTCAGATCTACGTTTCCTTCATTTCTTCAGTTCGTTGTTTGAAGCGGCTTCTCCCCTCTTCTTCTCTCCACCAACGTTGCTTCTACATCACGATCCTCCTCCACAAGTTGAGAATCTCATATTGTGTTGATTTCATACAACAATTGTATGGTAACGTATCGTCCTCTTCCATCGGGCATGACGTTGACACCATTCGTGACAAAGGACGAGAACAACAGTCGCGGTGTACCGGTGGTGAGTTGTTATATTTTCTTCGATTTAAGTTCCACTCCTTTTCATTTTTAAGAGATTGCTACCTTCGTTTGAAATCTGGTGTAGTTGAATAAGATGAAGGTTTAGTAGTAATTGTCTATTTTGTGAAATCGTGTAGGTTTTAGTATGTATGATCTAGTTTTTACCATGTATCATCTACATTTTACGATTTTTAGATCTTCTATATGATTGTGCACACTGTATATATATTTTTTTATTGAATTTGTTGTTTGTTTGAGTTTTCTAAAGGTTTTGTGTGAAATTGTCTAGTTTTTATATTATATTGTCTACTTTGTAATGTTATACTCTTTTTTAACTGAAGTTGTCTAGTTTTTAACCTAGATTTGTCTAGTTTAATGTCATTACTGTAAGTTTTACTTTTTAACACATATAGTCTAGTTTTTAACAATATTTGTCTAGTTTTTTCAAGCTATGTCTTTTAGGTTGTGTTGAATTGTCTAGTTTTTAGTATATATTTTTTAATTTTTATGTAAGTTGAAAAAGCTAGAAGAAAAGAAAGTTGTTGATGAAAGCTTATCGAGCATCTATGAGACCTGCTCATGATCATGATCTTGAAGATGGTGTATTGGATGATTTGAAGAAGAATACTCTGAAGAAATCAAATGAAAATTAATGTCTGGTATTTGTAGCATATTGTCTAGTTTTGTAACTCAATTGTCTAGTTTTACATATGAATTGTTTACTTTAATACTTGTCCAGAATTACTCACTCAATGAGTCAGTGTAACATAATTATATATATTGTCTAGTTTTTACATTATACTCCCTCCGTTCCAGTTTGAAAGTCCAGCTTTTCATTTTGGGTTGTCCCGGTTTGGAAGTCCTGCTTCCTTAAATAGAAAATCTCTCTCCTACTTTATACATTATTTCTAATACTTTATTCACTATTTTTCCTACTTTATCCAGTCACATTCATAATTCATTACCTTCTTTTCTATTTTATCACTTTTTTCTTTAAACTTGTACCCGGTCCCTGCGGGACGCCAAAACGGGACGGAGGAAGTATTATCTAGTTTGTTAAAGGAATTCTCTAAGTTCTACATGTTATATGTATATTATATTGTGTAGTTATTACATTATATTGTCTAGTTTTTATTTGACCCGTTTTAATGAATTCGGGTTAAAAGATCCGTGAAATACCATTAAAGTTAATTTGAGAAAAAATGTATAATTATCTAATTTTAATTTTTAAAGGGGACATTCGAAACTCTCCAAAATGTAGGGGTCTCTCGCAAAACGGACTCTACAAATTAATAATCTTTGATCATCTTTCTAATTTTAAAAACTTTGAAACTAAATATATTACTCACTCCATAACGAAAATATCACACTTTCAACATTAAAAATCTATTTAAGGAACCCATTAATACTATTTTGTGCAAAAGTATATTTCTTTAATCCCAATTTCAATTGATATAAAGTTAAGAAAAAAATGAATAAAATGGAAATATTATAATTAATAAATAGGAAATTATTTAATAAAGTATGATAAATAGTAAATGGAGTATGATAGATAGTGAAAAAAGTATTTTTACTAAAGGAATGGATACTTGAATGAGTAAGTATTTTTGAGTAAAGGAATATTTTCACGGGATCATTCGGGGTTTGTCCTAGCCTGGTATCGTTGAACAATTCAGGGGACGCCGGCTGTTGAAGTTGCTGAAGCGTACGCAGCAAGGCTTGCCGTTCAGCTGGCTATCAATATGAATGTGAGCCATATTGTTCTTGAAGGCGACTGCCTCTCAGTCACTAGAGCATTCAGTCCAGGCACGATGTCTCAGGTCCTGCGGATACTCTTTATCTGCAGATCCAACAAATGCTCGGGGGCTTCTCAAATCCCGTGGTCCAGCATGTTCGTCGAGATGCTCACAGCCTGGCCGACAAGCTGAGCCGGAATATTATTCAGAATGCAAATGGATATGGCGTTCTCCCCTTTGACTTCACAGAACCCATTTAATCGTTGAAGCTCTGTTCTGTTTGTTTGATACTAGTTGTGTTTAGTTGGCCTTTTCTTGTTTGTCTATTTGGTCAGCTCTTGTTACTGTATTTTCTTTATCTTCTATCCTGGTTGGAGTTTGTTCTCTCCAATTGTAACTCTTTTGATTATGGAATAAAATTTCCTCCTTCTTTTAAGGAAAAAAAAAAAGTACATAACTATAATAAAAGGGAAGATTTGTTTAATCTATTGAAAATTCTGATTTTTACACTACCTAATCGTTCAGATTCACTATAAAGCGGTTATAAGATTTCATATAAATACTTAAATAATTAAACATTATCTCACAAAATTCATAAAACCCAACAAATCTTCACCTCTCTACAAAAACCTAGAGGGAGAAACACCAAACCCTCTACCTCTTTCTCCCTTCCTCCCCCCTCCTATTCCGCCAAAGACCGGAACCGCCGCCGCCTTCTCCCTCCGCCGGAGCCGCCGTCGGATTCAATTTTCGCCGGAAATTATGGTGCTCAAACAAGAATTTGCCGGAAAATCTCCATCGCTCTCTTTTTCTCTCTCGATTTTCGAATTTCCGCCGAATTTTCATATCTAGTTGTTAAAATGTTCAAATCAACAAATTCACCTCTTTTTTTCTTTAAAATCTCATTTGAAAGTGAAATTTGACTTTTTATTTTTTATTTTTCATTTTTCGTTGATATTGCGATGTATTTTCAGATCTGGTTTTAGATTTGAAATCTGATTTCAGATCTGAAATTCGTACAATGAAAATCGATCTTTGCAATTGAGTGTTTTGTTATAGTTTTAAGAGCTGGTGATATAGTTTTAAGCATCATTGTTATGGTTTTAGCCTATGTTGAAAGGTTTCGTCTATTACTGCTTTAGCGTAAATGTTATAGTTTCAAGATATATTATTGTAATTTTAAGCAGCACCATTGATATTTTTAGTCTCTGGTAAAATATTCATAATTCGATTTTTTGTAAAATATTTTTTTATAGTTTTAAGAAGTAATGTTATAATTTTAATATCCACTATTGTAGTTTAAGCATCATTATTATTATTTTTAATTTGTGTTGCATGTTTGTGCTTTATTATAGTTTTAAAATGTGTTTTTCTAGTTTTAAAATACATCGTTATGGTTGCAAGCATTAATGTTACTATATGTATCTTATGTTGAGTAGATGCATGTTATTATTTTTAGCTTATATGTTATAGTTATAAGACATATTGTTGTGATTTTAAGCATAAATGTTAGTGTTTTAGATTCAGCGAAATATTTATGATTTTGATTTAATGTTTTTCTTTTTTATAGTTTTATGAGATGTGGTTATTGTCATATCTATTAATGTTACTGCATATATCTTGTGTTGCATGTTCCTACTTTGGTATAGCTTTATAATGCAATGTTATGAATTTACGCATCACTATATTTCCTCTTTGTTTTTAAGAATTGATGTGATAGTTCTAATGTGAGTTGTATGGTTTAACCCTATGAATATTTTATGCAAGTTGATAATAACATCAAGTTGGATGATAGCTCTCTCGGTTGTCATTCTAGTATTGAAGCAACAAACACATTGCAACAAAAGATAAAAAGTTAAAGTTCATATTTTAACAACTCAATTGTTTTTGCATAAAAAATACCAGATGCACATTTATGGTAAAAAATTTCTATGAAAATAGATGTTTAAAAATATTTGGATGTCCAAGTAGCCTATTAAGCTTGTTTATTGTCGTTTTAATGACTTTCCTATAACTTTTAGATCTGTTTAATGGTATTAATCTGTCACTAAAAATTATAATAAATTGTCATAAAAATATTATGTAGGTCCTTAAAACCATCACACAATTTGTTTAAAAGTTAACAAAAGAGGTTAAAAGTATAATTGAAACATACATTATCGACGCTGTAAAACCATCATATTATCTTTAAAAAATTAATAAAACACGTTAAAACTGCAACTAAAACTTTTAATGCTAACAGCTTAAAATCATAACATAATCTATTAGAAGTATAATGAAAAATGTTTGTATCGGTGGTTTTTTTAGAAACTCGGACAGACCGCTAAAACTTAAAAACCGGAAAAAACAACAATAAATTTTGTTTTTCTAATTTTAGAAAAATCTAACATTTTTTAAAATTTTAGTTACTTGAATTTGAAAGGAACACAAATAAATAACGTGCCTATAAAATTGAGACGGCGAAAGTATATACCTTATTTCCCACTAAGAAGTAAATGTGGAGCCATTCACGGTATGAAGGAAGTACTATATAGTATATATTATTCTGGATGTAATCATCCTTAATTATATAATCAAATTTATCGAATTAATATCAAAAGTAATCCGTAATCAGATTGATCGTGGCTCACCGAAAAAGTTAATTAATCAAACTTTAGAAATAAGGAAAATAGCCCCAGCTACCCCAGTAAATTACCTAATAACACTTTCATCCATCTAATTTAAACTATAACATATTAATCCATTTACTACATCAAAATTTGCTTCACAAAAGATGACCTTATAGTTTTCTTCACAAAGATTTTTGAAGGTTCAAGCTTTCAAGAGAGTCCTAAAAGTCATGCAATATTATATATCAATTTACGCAACTTTGTATGTAAATTGTAGATTTTTAATTATTTGTAAGTTATCTAAGTTTATATATTAATTGTGCGGCTGATTTTTTATATAAGACTTTATAGACTCTTATGAGAGTTTCTATTTTTCTTATTTTATTTAATTTTATTATATCAATGGGAATCAAATTACATCGGTTCGGAACATAGCCTTAACCGTCATATTTTATAATTTCCTTCGATTCCCTTTCACAGCATCCAATATGGAATATTTATAAATAAAAGAAGTCTTTTCAAATCAATAAACGTTTAAATAAACTTAAATCAAATGAAAAACTAAATTTTAAAATTAGTTCTTAAAACATAAATGATTTACATAAATGAAAGAAATGATATTTTAAATATAATATTTTAAAAAGTAACAAAAATATTAAAAGATACTTGGGCTTTTCTACGATCAAGCAAGTCTTCGCCCTACTTGACAATAGGTAAAATTAAAAAAAAATAACATATTTATTCCGTTAGATTTTAAAATACTAAAATAAAAAAATTTTAATTCTAAAAAATCATTGTTTTATTTTTAAAAATATTTTGGAAGGCAAATTTAATTTTTTTATTAAAATTTATAATTTTTTCGATTTAAATATTCATATGCCTAAAGGGCGATCGTCTTATCGCCTTAGTGACATCCCATCGCTCTTTCGCCTTATTAATTTTTAATTAGAAAAATACAAGTATTAATAAAAAAAATTCAAATTTACCTTTTAAAATATTTTTAAAATTAAAATAATATTTCTTACATATCTTTTACTTTAGTATTTTGAAATCTAACAGAATAAATATTTTAATTTTTTTATTCCTTTTTTTACCTATTATCAAGCGGAGCGAAATTCTACCGGACCATAGAAATGCCAAGATACTTACCCAGTCCCAAAACATGAATGTTTCTTAGCCGTTCTTTATGTCTCAAAGTAATGATTCCTAGTTTCATTCTTACAAATCGTTTTCCCACCATAAATAAAGAAAATACTATGTGTCAACTGTCAAGTAATGGTTCCTTTTTACAATGAAATCTTTCCTCCACCATAAATAAATATATACTAAAACATAAATTTATTTTTTAAACGATTAAAGAATGACTCGAACCCCTGACATATTAATTGAGGGTGAAGTATCTTATCAACTGAGTTGTATTTTATTGTCCATATGTTTAAAACATAGGATAGAACTATAGAATCTATTTTCATGGACATAAAATGTGGATTTGTTTCTATTTGGTTTCAATATATTTTATAATTTTTATTATTTGATAATAAACTTTTCTATTTAAACTATCATGATAGTTATTAACAATTTGATAAGTATGAAAATAGAAAAAAAAGATATATGGAGTAAATACAAATTGTTTTTGATTAACTTTATAATAAAATGAGATTTATAATGAAATGTAATTGTTTAATGAGAATTTTTTTGTTTGCACATAAACCTTTCACGATTTTTTGAATTTATACACAAATTTTTTTCTGTCCCACGCGAACATCACATGCAAGGAATGTGGGAGTAATACTGTAATTAACATTATATAATTAGGGGGCTTATATGTGATTGGGTTGGATTTAATTTTAGAATACTAGTAGTTATG
>JAYMSP010001601.1:0-30462 GCA_036897095.1 Plantago elongata | reverse complement strand
CAGGTACTCGTGGCTTTGATACCAAGTACTCGGGATTCCTCCGATCAAGGAATCGAAGATATTGTCTTAGTGACGCCGAATACTCGTGGCTTTGATACCAAGTATTCGGGATTCCTCTGATCAAGAAATCGAAGCTGTAGACCTTTGTGGGCCACCGAACTTATACTAGTGGCCGCGACATATGTTTGATTGAGCTAACATGTTCTGATAACTATTTGTAAAATTCCATGCTGTGACTTTTATACGTATGCGTTGAACTGTGCGAAAAATCTGTTGATTGCAATTACTTGATCCGAGCATTGTGTATTATGAAATTCACCCTTCAACTTGTTAACCTCAGACAGGAATTAGTTGGACCGTTAGCTGGACTTCCGGGAAGCACCATTTTGCAGACAAGGCAGAAGTTTAGAAGTTACTAGACTCTTTGTAAAGTAAGACGTTGTATTTTGGTCTGTATAATCTTAACATTAGTTGAAATTTGGATATGTTGTATTTTGAGATTGTAGACGTGCTGATACTAATAACCACTCGCCTGTATATTATATTATTAATATCAAATATTTTCGCGTAAACTCTGATGTAAATTATGTTTTGGAAAAATTATACTAGCCCGATGGTTGGCTTTTTATATTGTGAGACTGACAGGTGGATAAGGCTTCGTGTGGGCGGGGGAATGTTCACACGACCGGTCACGCCAACAGGCAGAGTGGCGAATATATTATTAAATGAATATTAAATGTAGCGGGACCCACTGTGCATTCCTGGGGCATGAAAGTAGCATTGGAATAACTAGCGAAGTGTAGAGTCTGTCTGTCTACCCCACCTCACTTCGTGCTCTATACCTGGGAAATCATAGTTAGAAGAGGAAGAGCGTAAGTCATGTAGACTTAGTTAGGATAATCAAGCATATATCAAGATGAGCATGAATGCAACAAGATAGCAAACCACCATAAGCTGTTGAAGCAATTTTTAAAATGGAAACCGTTCACAAGTAGGTAGGCAGGATCATAGCACATAAAAGGTGCTAGATTCACGGTACTGTAACAGTAACTGTCTTGCGCTGGACCGAACGGATCAGGTATCGGTCAAATAAACAAGACGGAGGAGTGACCTCGCCGGAATTGCATATGATGGGCACGACCCATCGCAACCCGAATATATAGGACCGTTTGAATAGTCCGAACTGGCAAGACGGAGGAGTGACCTCGCCGGAATTGCATATGATGGGCACGACCCATCGCAACACGAATATATTGGACTGTTTGAACAGTCCGAACAGGCAGGCAGGAGCCTGAAAGAATAGAGCTGCAGAACTCTTTATAAATTTTTGTTCCGTCGAACAAGTTAGTTTCCCAAGTTTTCCAAAATAGTGTGGTTGCTTTTGAAATCCATTTTTTTCATGCAATGCATATCATGTGGAATGGCAAGATATAACCAGAATGAATAGCAAGATATGACCAGGATGGAATAGCAAGATATTAACCAGAATGGAATAGCAAGATGTAACCAGAGTACAGATCAACATGTTACATCACAAATAACCATATAGTTAGTAGTCGTGGTTAGTAGTCGTGTCGTTGGCAGTCGGGATGTTGTCGCGTAGTCGAAGTCAGAATCAAGCAAGCAAGCGGGAACAAGTACTGGAATAGAAAGACTTTGAAGGATAACAACTTTCCCAGGGCCGGATGCCGAAAATATGAAATCACTCACGTTTGGATTGCTCCTTGCCAGTTCTCAGAGTACGAAGTTCCTGGATAAGGGTAATTCTACTTAATATTTACACTAGAATAAATCAAGGTGCCCTTAAACACCCACAACAAGCCTACGCAGACGGAGACACCAAGGCATATAACTTCACATCAACCGTGCATAGCAACTGGCACAGAGACAACATACAACTAAAACAACTGTAATAAGTTGCAAATAGAGCAGTCAAAAGAGAACAGAAAGGCAGAGCAGGAATACATTTACAGTTGAGCAAGACGATAAACATATGATTATCGTCACAGCCAACCAGATCAGACTCAACAACAAGCCATACATAGATCAACTCTAGTTGATCCATAACCAAACACAATAACCAACAAACATAAGCGACGGAACAAAGCAAAGCGTGTGCTCGAAACAGTAGCACAAGAATTCTACAAAGAACCTCAATCAATAACACAAGCACATGCTCAATCACTTTCAGTCCAAAAGGGACAAAAGCATGGATCAGAACAGAACAACAGTACCAAAGGTAAGCATATCAGATTCAGTCACAACAAATAATTCACAAGGGGTCGAAAACACAAGGACACAACTGATGGAATAGTAAACTAGCACGCACAGGGTTACACGATCATACAGCAATAACTGGCACACAGTCGCTGATCATCAAAACAAAAAAATAAAATAAATCACCCACTATGGTTTATAAACTTAAAAGTAAGCAACAACTTAAGGTTTATCAGTCATAAATTCGTAATTCATGTTTCTCAAATGTCAGACCCTTCCTACTTCTATGAATGACCAAAATGCACATTAGCCACGCTATGGTTCAAAAGTGCAAGAAACCTTGAATGTCTGTCAAATAGTTCCCAGGCTCCGTTGATCCATTTTTCGCTTACTCTTAATATATTTTTAGAGGAACATTGACAAACAATTTGATACTTTTTCTTTCATCGTGTGAGGACTTATCATGATTTTGAAAAGGAGACATTCATCAAGAATTCAATATAATACAAAGAACCTAGATTCACACATGCCCAGCTAGCGAAGCCGTATGTCAACAAAACTAACTAAAAAGTTGTTCAGCATCTAATGCAATTTATCAGATAATGGACCGTCCACTAGTCAGATAAGGTCAGGAATTTCATGCATCTTTCTATCAGATTAGGGAGGAAGATCAGAATTAGAGAAAGCACAAAGGGTAATATAATGATATATGCTCTAAACATTGCGTATTAGAATATCTGACTATTAAACTAAAGTACAAGGATGAAGAAAACATTAGAGTTCTCAGATTCTTGAGTTACAAATAATTTAATTAGCTATCAAGATGAAAAATATTGTTAGCTACTACTGATGTTTGGATACACTACCACAAACAAACAGAAGAAATGCGGTATGCATATATTACATATCAAGCTCTTAACATTGAGTGCGTAAGAAACAAAGCATTCACAGACATAATACTGGTGTCAATAAGAAAAACTGAAAAACATAATATTAAGTTCTATTACTTATAAACTGTATAAATATTTTTCTGAACAAGGATAAAGCCAGGCCTGATAAATCTGCCAATTCTGAACAGTGATTAAACTATAAGATCACAAGATACACAATTATCAATTCACAGAAATAGAGCATACAGACCCAGTCACGACACAGAGACAAGGATGACTTGTGAAGAACCGTAAAAGCAGGTAGTCGATCTCTAACTTCAATATACACAGGCAGTTGATAGAGTCGAGTAGCAAGAAACAGAGAAAGACAAACTAAATCGAAGCACTACATTTATCAGAAACACAGAGCCTACTCGCTATGAACAACGCAAAATTCGGTCCGCACCACAACATACAGTAGCCAATTTGAGCTAGCAAGACACATCACAACGAATTTGAAATTAACACGCATCATAACGGTTCACATACATCAACAGGTGTCTCGGATTCGCACTAAGGAACATCAATCGCAACCACAGGCACACAGTCGACCAACATCAACTAAGCATATGATTTCATGTAACTTAGCAACCTGCCACTAACAAGCGTGAGAAACATAAGGTAAAATTATATGCACACCCAGAATCGAACTGAAGACCCCAGCCGAGTCAACACAAACCAAACTAACATATGCGACTGAACCAGACCAAAAAAATACATAAATTAATTGCATTTAGGACATAAAAACACACATGCCTAGTAGATTACAATAAGAACTACCATCCAAGAGCCACTAGTCAAATACATACCAAAACAACAACCCCACTACACAGTTAAGTCAGGCAGGAGGAGGAAAAGAAGCAGGCAGGGGAAAAGATGGAAAGTAGTACAATCTATCATAGGTCAGAAATCAGCATACATAGACTAGATCGAACACGAAGGTCAGTTTGAATGCACATTCACCTCGAATCAAACATGAGGCCAACACAGAGACACGAGGTTACACAATAATTGAATAGTCATAACTACATAATAAAGCAAGAGGATGAACGACATAACCAATCTAACCAGTTTGAAATCGAAGGCAGAAACACAGCACTACGCAAGTGTAATAAAAATGAGTATCATCAAGATTTAAATGCAGTAGAACAACAATTAAGTACATCAACCAAACACACCCACAGACCGGATCAGAGCACGCAAGTAACTCGACTGAACTGTTCGAGTAGTACATGACGGAAAGAACAGTGCTACCCGAACTCACCCACACACACACATCAGATAAACTAAATGGTATAAGAAAATAGAGGGTCACACTCTATAGGCAGACTACACAAACTCGGCTAGAATCGGAACCAACTTACGTAAGCCATATCCTCACACGCAATTGAAGATAGGAAAAAAAAAACACAACAAACACACAATACAGCCTCACACAGTAACACCATTCAATCCGTGGACTGTAAATAAGAAGAATAAGAAGAGTAGGCATCAACACATACTCAATTCCAGCATTACATTTATTTTTAAAGAGGAAAACATGACCATATGAATTTCGTACAGTTAAGTCAAAACAACATCAATCAACTTGAATTAAACAAGACCTCATACAATCAACTCAAACACCCAACCCATAAACTAAACGGAAGGAGGAATTACCGGAACGAATCGAAATTGTGGTGAAGGAAGACGGTGTTCCTGAAATTCGGAAATTGATGCCAATCAAAATGGTGGAGGCAGATCGATGGTGAAGATGATTGAGTCTCAACAGAAGGCAGGGAGAATTCAATTCAAGATCGAAGGGGATGAAGGCGGCTCAGTGGTGGTGGTGTTGAGTCTCTGTGGTGAGGTCGATCATGGTGGTGATAGTGATGACAAATACCAGCGGTGGTAGGTGATGGAGGTGGCGGATTCGAGCCATCGAGTGTGGAGGCAGTCGATGGGGTGAAAGTGGGCGGTTGGTATGGAGTCGTCGATTGAAGGAGATGAGTCCTACTTATAGGAGCTCTGGCCAACATAGCTTCACAGATAAGCTTAGCCGCCTCTCTCTCCGATCGACCATCACTGTGGCGGTAATGGCTTCCTTTGGAAGTTTTCTAAACTCAATCCGTTGGCAGCTTGTGTCACAAGCTTCAGTACGCTCGAACTCTTCCCGGTCACGAGTCGTCACACGGAAGAGAAGTAAAACGGCGAAACACCCGTGCTTCCGTAGATTTATAGTAAGGAAGGAACGAGTGGACTGAAGAAACGAAATTGAGTTAGTAGGGAAGAAGAAGATAGCTGATGGATCCGGGTTAAGTAACCGGATCTGGCCAAATAATATTAACCCTCATTTGCTTATTTCTTTAATTAGATTTCTTCTCGAACCTCAATCATTACATCATAAAACAGTTATTTATTTCTGGCTCAACAGATTAAATTCAGTATAATATAATTCCAAATAATTTCTTAATTATTAATATGCACAAATTTTCATATAATATTAAATAGTAACATAGTGCTACTCATTCTTCAGTTATGATAAATAACTGACGGATACAAGCCGGTAATTAGTATCCGAATTAAATCCGCTGTTAAAAGTCAATATACTAGCAAGCGTCGAGTTAGAGGTCAGGAGTCAGTTTGCGATAAATTTAATAATACCGGATTAATAACTAATACGAACTTACTAGAATTCGGGGTTCTTACATATAACTCTTCCCATGTGAACAATGTATAAGAAACGTTCATCAAATCTCAGGTTCAAGGTGTAGAAATACATCTTGATTGTGACTCCTTCTTTAAGATCTTCCGTCTCAGAAACTGTGCGACAACTTGGGAGATTAACACAAAGGACAAGACCCTGAATAATGGAGTCAGAGTGTTGTATGAAGAAGCAGCAAATGATAAGATTGAGGATTGCTCCTCTTCTTTCATTTTGGGAGACATCAGAACCAAACACTTTATTGAGCACTGGAATGTGCTGGCCAGCATCCTTCACAAGTGCTTAGATGGCAACAAAGGAGGTATTGACCAGATAAGTCTGGAGAGATGGATGATAATGGTCATTCTCCATAAAGAGCTAAATTACAAACATAACCTCTTCAATTGGGGGAAATTTCTCTTCATTAAGTTTGTCAACATGGTCAATGAATTTCAGCCTAAGATTGTTAAAAGTCGTGCTAACACCAAGTCAAACATGCACTATGGTTTGAAGATTTACTACATTTTGGAGAAATGTGGAATTATGCTCATAGAGCACTTGGAATCCCAGTGACCAACACAATGTACCAACATGCTCATGAGGAAGCCTTGAAAAATGTTGCCAAAGATGAGTTGGTTGCTCAGGGAGAAGGAGTATCTAAAGAGATACAAGTTGAGTTCCAAATAGCTATGAAACAAAGGACCAACAAACTAAGGTCAAGGAAGAGGACTCAGATTGTCATTGATGACACTCCTCGACCAGAAAGGGCAACATAAGATGTTGAAGCCCATAGACCCCGTCTAGTCCAGAAGGACTCCAACTCAGATAGGAGATCTTTGAGCATAGTCAAGATGCTAGAGCTATTCGTGAATGAGCTCAATCAAATTGATGAGTCCGTTCTAGACTTCAATATGAATTTAGAAGATGATGTGCCAATTCAAATGGTACTAAAGAGATCACGGATGGAGACTCATGGTGGAGCCTCTAGCTTAGTTTCACTGACTCATAAATATAAGGTTGCAGAAGATGCAATCCCAGAGAGGTCAGTTGAAGATGTAACACCCCAATAGGCAGAAGAAAACTTTGCGGTGGATGACAGAATGATGGAAGATTCTGACATTACTTCCACATTCTTGTTGACAGCAGACTTGATTGCTGAAGAAATTTCTGCACCCGAGCAGATTCCTCAAACATTGGAGATGGGAACTCAGAATGTTCAAGTAGAGGAAAGGTCCGATGTATCAGAAACTTCAAGCCATAAATTGGAAGGCATAGAGCCTGGAAATACACAGGTAACAAGAGTAGTCCATATCTAAATTGTGAGACATTTGGCTAAATGTTTAACTAGTTACTCATAAACGTCCTTTGTTACAAGTTTTCATGGAAACATCACAATAGGGGGAAGACATTGTACCCACCCGTCTGAATGAAGTAGAGGTTCCTTCAACCTCAGCAACACAAGAAAATGAGCCTGTGTAGCAGGTAGTCAATTGTCTCTGAAAAAAGAAACAATTTTGTACTTAGTTAAAATTCTTGTATTTCTAACTTCATAAATGTCTCTATACAGGCTCCAATTGAGAAAGCTGTTGAAGTGATGGAAACATCACAAGCTAAGAGATTCCAGAGGTTGAAAAGCCTTATGGGGAAATTGTTTTTGAGCCTTCCGTAGTGGAGGTATGTAAAATAAGAATCATTTTCTTAGTGAATAACTTGTGAAAATCAACTTGCTTAATCAAATTCTTTGCTTCTTCGAATAAGTTCATTCTGAAGAAAAGGTGGCTGAGGAAAAAATTGAGACCTCGACAACACCTATGGAAATAGACATGGTCGCATTGGCCAAGTCTCCATAAAGGTTGCTAGAGACCGCTCCAGTTTCTGAAATAATGGATTCTGAGCTTCCTAACTTGGAAGTAAGTGAAACTCTCAGAATTACATATCTTTTCAACACCCTTTTGTAGAATATTTCTCAGTATTAAGTTTTGATTTTAATTCTTAGGCTCAAGCAGAAAGAATGGTTGAAGAGGAAGCAACCACTCCTCTGACCAAGGTATCTGAAAAACCAATTGCTCCAGAGGTCCAAGTGAATGAGCTTAGTGTGGATACAAAGGTATTCTCAGAAACACCTAAACTTCTTTAATTCTCAGATAACCACAAGTAAGTTTGAACAAAACTGACTTGAAACCTTTCTTTCAGGATCAAGAGATACTAGTGATCGATGTGGAAGCCCCACTTAATCTGAAGAAGATTTTTCAGACAATCACTATAAAAAGACATGTCAAATGCTTTAGACAATGAAAAAAGCTCAGAAATGTTGATCTAACGGAGCTTGCCAAAGTGATTGATCACAAAGAAAGAAGGGTTAGAGCCTTCGATTTGGAAAACTACATCCATGCAATGTTTACAGTTGAGGATTACTCTCACTAAATTTGATGCATGACGACTTCACATACAATGTGGGAAAGAAGCAGATGGATGCCTTCAATGCTGCAAATGAAGAGACAAAAAGGGAAATGACACTCAATCCTACCTTGCCCAAACACTCAGAGTTTATCCCTCTAAACAGGAGGATGTAAACGGGCAGAGGATTACCTTTCCCACCATCATAAACTTGGTTTCAGATGACGAGGAAGATATTGACGAGAATGATGAAGATTCCTCTCTTGAATTTCCATAAGGCGGGGACAATGATAATCATTCTGACGATGAAGATGATGATAGTCCTTCACCAGGGACTGGTAGAACGTCACAAGGAAATGCCAGAACAGGGACTCCAACTGTTCAGGACTCTACTCCGAGAGACCCACCATCATCACAACAATCACCACCTCCAGATAACCAACAAGATCAAACCTAACAGAACACAAACGAGAAAATTCAACAAGCCGAGCCCTCTGAAGAACTTATGGCTGTTGAATCCAGAGTTGCAAGACTCAAGGAAATGTTGGAAGAAGAAAGAAAGCTCAGTCATGAGTACCAATCTCTGATTGAAGCTAAGGAAGCCCAATTACTGAAGATTGAGGTAGAAAATTCTAAGGAGAAGACACTCTTTGATGAAAAGCTACAACTGAAGAAAGATATCGATGCCATAGCTGTAGAGTTGGACGCTCTGGTGACAGACGATACAGAGCAAGCCGCATCAGATAGACCTCATTTACCATCATCTCAGAAAAACAACACCAAAGGTAAAGGTAAAATATTTGCTAAGCTCAATTATAATGATTAGGATGATCACATCCTTGTGAGCACTGACGATGATGAAGCACATAATATGGATCCAAAAGAGGATGCAATTCTTCTTTCTCACTACAAAAGATAATTTTTTGCTCCACACATCTTCTCATCACCATCCATTTCTTCCAGAGATGGCAAATTTCTCGGAAGAAGTACTACGTTTGTTGCGCTGCGATCGGAGTTAGTTGCTGAAGATTCCCAGGTTCTTTCATTTGTACGATCTAACCTTAAGCTAATAGCTAATCTGTTACTTCACCGAGCCACTAGCATTGAATTATCTCAGAAAGATTTAGGCATGGTTCGGGATGGAGACTGGAACAATGGAAATAAGTAACTTGAAGAAGCTTATTATGCTACTCAGATAGCAGCTATCTACCGCCCATTAGAAGAGTTGAACCAAAAGGATCAAACACTCCTTAGAGAAAATTAAGAGCTCAGAAAAGAAGTTCAGAAGCTTGTCCAAGTTCACAATAATCTGCAACAGAACATCAAGTCACTTTTTCATTCTTATGTAAGTTTGAGTCAGTCACTCATGACCATGGGGGAAGAGAATCAATCTACCCAGAGAGGTAGAGGAAGGAAGATAAAACAATTACCTCCCAACACAAGTTAAGTTCCAGAAAAGGACACACCTTCTGAAGAACTCGTGGTTCCAGAAACCAGAGTTCGAACAAGGCTAAGAAGCATGATAACTAGGGGTTCCAAGGCCTTTGTTATATCTAAAGGAAATAATCCTTCTGAGGAACAAGAACAACAAGAACAACAAGAAGGAGAAATCTAAGGTCAGCAAACCTGTAAGTCTCCAATAATGAACTTCAATGATGATGATGATGAGACTGATACAGACGAGCATCCACTTTTCAAGAGAAGAAAAGTAGATAACCTACTTGAACCTCCACTGGTGGCTAATCCAATCTATGCCAGAATTCCTTCTGGAAATACCAAGTTGGTCTAAGGTGGATCTTCCAGCAATACCCCAAGAAAGCAAGTAGAACTGGAGAAAGGACTCAACAGAAAAGGGCGCAGGGACTTACAGTTTGGTATAGTTCAAGAGAAAGAACAAAAGAGACCAGTTGTTGCACAGATTAAGTATGTCAAAACAATGACAACCAATCCGCCTATATATGCATACATCTCCAGAATGGTTATTGGATACTTAAGCTACGAAATCTTCTATTGAACAAAAATTCTCCAGAACCTATCTACAAGCAAATGATGGCATGGAGAACCAAGAAGCCTACTCTGCTTAATCCAACAAATATTCAAAAGTGACCTGAATTTGAGGTTTATGTTAGGACTGAGGCTATGAAAAAGCCATTGGATTTTATATGTCCTTATCCAAAGCCAGAAGTGGTACACAAGACAAGGAAATTGGATGGTACTCTCAGCAAACAGAACAGACTAGGAGTTGAACCTTATGAATGGTTTTATGTGATGAAGGAACAATACATAGATGACATAGTGTACTTGGAAGAAATTTACAAGTATCATTAGTTGTCACTGCTTAAGGTAAACCGTGCACATGTATGGAGTAAATACCTATGGGTCAAGAACTTTGTTAAGTCTAACAAAGACCCTTCCAAAACTTACAAGGAAGTTTGTGAGCTAGCCAGAAACACAGCGTTCTCTGTCATAAGGTTACTTTATGAATGTGCTAAAGAATGGAGGAGGGTTGACACCCATTGATCCAGGGAGATGCTAAAGAACTTGAGGTTTCTGAACCTAAGTTAATTTTGAAGACTTGAAGACTAGTATGTTAAGATATTAAATTGGAGCTTGGATTCTCCTGTTGTCTTAATTTACTTAGTAGTTTTGTTAACACTTTGCTGAATTAATCTTTCTTGTTCAATTATTTGTAAAAATTATCTTGTGTTGTAATGTTCTTTCTGATGATCATACTCTTAGAAACCTTCTATAAAAGATAACTTGTCAGCAACGATCACTCCCTGTGATTTGGTTGATACTTACTTTGTAATAGGAATTTGAGATAGCCATGGTTGACTGATCAAAAATAGGGAAATTTATTAGGAATACCTGTTAGTATTTTTAATCAATCACCATATGACTTATCTTTAGTACAAAAAGGTGACTAGTACTCTTGGTTCACTTGAACATTGTAAAAGAGAAAATCACTTAGTATGTTAGTCTAGTTAAACTTGTAATAGGATTGATAGGTCTCTGAATGTAATTTTATATTTTGAGAAGGCCATGAAGAAGGATCCTAACAATGGATTTTAAACGAAGATTTGAAGATTGAAAATTGCACAAAATTGATGAAGACACAAGGGTTACTCTCCTCATATAGACTATGTTCAGAAATCATATTGTATAGTGCAAATGTTGCA
Source organism: Plantago elongata (assembly GCA_036897095.1). Classification (NCBI taxonomy): domain Eukaryota; kingdom Viridiplantae; phylum Streptophyta; class Magnoliopsida; order Lamiales; family Plantaginaceae; genus Plantago; species Plantago elongata. The sequence goes on along the minus strand of JAYMSP010001601.1, from coordinate 19,057 downwards.
CATAACATGTCTCTGAATATATGACATCATCGAGTCAAGGAGCATCCTAGCTTTCATAAAGGCTCATGTGTCCGTTGAGACTACAGGACAAGAAAAAGTACAGTGTATTAATTACACCGGCTGAAAAGTCGATCAAGCATAGTCCTCTCGTAAAATTGAGAAAGGGACTTCTGAGTACTTATTTTGAGATATCAACGGAATGAATTCTAAGAAGGTCTAACGAATACTATTCAAACGACTCTCAAATTAATCTATAAATATCACCACTTAGAAGCCGAGAAATATACACACGAACTACGCTCATACTTACATATCAAGCAAGTATTCTCTTAAGCATTCATACTACCATTCTCCAAGCTTACTATTGCGACTATCAAGCTCGGAGAATCACTAGGGGTTCTAAGTGTCCTGAACCTATAACAAGAGATTGTTATTTGTGTTATTCATGAAAGAATTAAACTTTCGGATACACTTTCTGAAGCTCATTCTCTAGAACGGATACCAATTACTTGGGTCAGAAAGGAGAAACCTACCATATAGTGAATAAGTATATTAAGTAGTGTAATCTTTTCAAGCTCTCTGAAAACATAACTGAAAAGTTATAAGCGAAGCATACCTGACAATCAACTTATAAACAACACCATCTAGGCGTGGAGTACAGGAAGTACTTGGTTTGGGAAATCAAGGAAAAGCTCCAAGGTTATCTTGAGTACATGAAGTCCTTGGCTCGAGGAGCTAGGGAAAAACTCTGGGGGAATATTTGGTTGGGAACCATTTGTTGTAGGGATGTTAGAATAGGACTTATTGTGAGGGGAACTCAATTGTCTGTTCTAGTGAATTCCAGGTCTCAGAAAGGCTGAGTGGATTAGTTAGAGGATTACGCCACCTCCAGATACCACTATAAACTGATGTGTTATTTACTTAATTGTAGTTACATTCTAGCATAGCACACACACACATTATTACTGCAAAGCACATTTACATTTATATATCACTTAAAGTCTTCCGCTGTCTGAATATAAGTATTAGAAACCTTCCAGTTTTTGTGAAAGACTGTTTATCGACGAAAGTTTGAAAAGACTATTTACCCCCCCCCCCTCCTCTAGTCTTTTCCTTTGTTGTTATCTGGACCAGGATAGACTGAACACAATTATTAAGAGTGCGAGAATACATCAACTCACAATCGAGAATCGTACTTAACATGCGTCTTAATGTATTATATTTATACATGTATTGCATTACTTCTTTACATTATTAATAAATTAAGATAGGTTAACAATTTTTAATTAATTACATGCATTTCACATTACATTTATATTAAAAAATAACTTTATTACAAAACTTTCATACCAATAGATGAAATACAAGCATTTTGCATTATAATAATTGTAGAATTTTATAAATTACATGCATTTTATGTTTAGCACTAATTATGATAATCCAAGTAAATGAACTAGCTACTACATACTTCTTATATCATCCTACACCTAATTTCGTTGTACCACTCTAGACCACAAAACTTACACTCTAGTAGATCTATATCCTCATCCTAATAAGCCATGCACATATTCCGACAACATTTTGTGACTTCAATAGGCAATCCTAACCCCCGCCTCTCACTCCATTTTACATATCGCATTTCAAAGGTTGGTTCCTCATCATAATTATTCCAAACCAAATACTTCTGCAGGAACCCATTACCGTTCAAGTGCTTGACTACCATTGCAGGAGCCAGAAATTGTTTGTTACGACATGTTTCTAATTTGCAAGGGCACTTTATCAACACCCCAATCACACAAGTATCATGTCTCGTTGAAAAAACAATGAAATCTTCAATCCCTTTAACAAAACTCGATTGTACTCTGACATTCACAGTACGACGATACATCCATGAACGATCGGTAGTCATTCGATATTTTTAACTTTATACGCATCAATTCATTAGATTTACTACTTTTTTACTAGATTCTAATTTCTTACGTATATTTCCCACAAAAGCATTAGCTAGTATAAATCACATTCATTTTACAACCAAACTGTCTCTAAAACACTAAATTTACATACTTAACATTATACTAATTAACAATCCAATCATTCATCTCAAATTCAGTTTAAGAAGCTAGTATATAATATCGTTCGCAAAAACATACAATTGTTCAACCTAGTCAAAATTAACAAAATTCTCAAATTTTACATTCAACTAAATATTCGTAATCATACTACATTTACAAAAATTATCAAATTAAACTAGCTACATAGTTCATATATATCAATTTCTAGATCTCAAAGTTCACACAATACATAACATAACCTAATCTAGCTACTACATACTTCATACAAACATGCATTTGCTCAAATTAGACAAAAAATCAAAGATCCACAAATTGTAAAAAAGTAAGGGTTTTAGCCAAAATACCTTTAATTACAGAGAAATAAGCGGGTAAATGTTAGAATTGGTACACCAACCGAGATCCTTGTCCCAAGAGCTTCGAATAGAGTCCAAGATTGGCGGGAATAGTTTAGTTTTGGTCGGAATTGGAGAAGGTCAAAAATGAGGAGAAAAGAGGAGAAAAGAGAAGAAGACAGGAGGCAGTGGCGATTTGTCCATGTCTCTGCTATTTGTTTCCGTCTCGCTACGGAAACATTTATCAGTAGCTGGTCAACAATGGATAAACGCCTATTCGTCGCTGAGACTAATTAACAACGAATTTGCCGAATTGGTTTTCTTTTTGTTTTTTTTAATTGTGGTCAATGATTATAGGTAAAAAATATTTATCCACCCCAAATCCGAAGTTGTTCAGTGACAGATAACGGATCCATCGCTAAACAGCGACGGATTACCGAAACCTCAGTGAGGAATTGAGCATTTTTGCTCAATTCGTTGCTAATGCTCATGTCGATTCGTACCTAAAAGCAGTGTTGCGAGAAAGTCTCCCAACCCAAGAATGTGACTAAAACACTAAAATTATCTCCAACACTTGAACTAGCCTTCCAAACATAGACTACAAATACGCCAAGGTAAATCCTTCCTGGTCTCATTACTCCGGGAGTAGGGTTCCCGCACGGGTAACTTTGGGGGGGGGGGTAAACCTAGTTTGCCTAGGATCACCGGGTGCGAGACTTTACTCAAGAGTGATTGAAGGTCAACTCTGTAAAGAAGTTGAAAGGTGAGGTTATGAAGGCATTGCATACCATTATCATGTGGATGTGTGCCCTATTTATTGATTTCTTTCTCATTGGAAGTAGACACATTAGATTGTGCTGAATGGAGGGCTAAGATTGAGCCAACAATGCTTAATTAAGCCCATGGACCATAGTATAGACATATACCACTTCCCTTTTGGCCTTTCAGGATTAGATAGGTCATTTTGAGGGAGAGTCCACATGATATATTAGCTCTTTTGCCAGGGCAGTATCAGAAGAGATGGACTCGGATGGGAACATCCGAGGCTAATAGTGTTTGCTCTTCAATGACTCACTATGGTCTCCTTCACTTCTTTTTTTTTTCTTGGAGCAATTTTCTATGATTTCATGATGAAAAATAAAGATAATCACGGGGGTTTATAAGAACCCGTGTACAAAAGATAAAATTCTAAATACCAAACTAATAAGACAACGTGATAGAGATTGTTCAAATATATTACAAAGTTGACAAATAACCAAAAGAACTGAAAAGCCGGAACCACAAATTTCTTCCAAATTCTGACATGCGTTGTAGAGGCCTCCTTCCAAATAGATGTAAAATAAATATGCAATTATGAGTGTATCTCTTGCTTAAGCTTCAAGTAGTCCATGGGATCAAACAAAAGTGAGAAACGATCAACCTCCAACCTTGATAACAACTCTCTCAGGAAATCGAATCTTCAAACTGACTTGAGCTAATTTAGACCTTACAACAATGGGAACAAGTAAAGACTTACTTGAATACAGACCCAAAATATTCTAAGTTCAGAACTGGAATTTTTCTTAGCATTCTAAAGTCACAAAACATCCTACTACAAGACTTCAAAACCTGAGACACATGCAAATTATCCCCAAAAACTAGCACTTCCTCAAAATAGATCAGCTCCAAATTCAACAAGAAAAAAAGAGCTAAACAATTAAAAACACTAATGACACAAGAAACAACAAACTGTATAAGATAGACACACCTGACTTATTTTTTCCCTCATGCTTTTTCGCTAATTTTTTTAACAATCTTTATAATGACTCTTTTTTTTACTGTCTCTCATTTTCTCTAATTTTTTCCCAACTTCTTTCTTTAGACTGGATAGAAGCCCTATATTCTGTTTAAACGGCAGATTTTTAACAAAACATACAACAATCCAAACTCCCTAAAATTCACAAATTCTGATACAGGCCAAAGCAACCATATAACCATGGACATATTTTATTGATGTGTTGAAGGTCGGACTTGCTTTCCTTCATAGTAAGCACTTTGGTCCGGATACACCTCATGTCCCGGTATTTTCATGTTAGCCTATCTTAACCTCGGATGGTCATATGGCCAGGTCTTAGGTCAGGCCCCAAGGTTTCTGGCCCTTGTAATACCATGATGTCTTAGGATCCGTACTTGGGACATCCAATTCACAGATAGGACATTTTACCGTATCAACATATGTCCCCCTAGTTTCCAAGTATTTTAGTAGAAGATAGTTTTGGAACTGTATATAAGAAAGTAGGGAGTTTTATTGTTCAATCTGTTCCTCAAGAAAAAAAAAAAGAAATCCAGGTCTATGGCTAATAAAGTCCTTTTGAGAGTATATCTCCCCCCCCCCCCCTCCCCCTTGTTCTTACAAACCAAGGTGGGAGACCTTGGACTGTTGGAACGAAAAAGGGGGTATTTGATGCGATGCTTGTGTAGAGGTAAAACCAAGTGATTTCCTGAATGAAATATGAATTAAACTTTTGACCATATTTCTTGGTTTAAATCGTATCTTCCGAGGCGACCACTCTTCAGTTAAGGTCTATTATCGAATTGAATTGATTTTTTACTCGGTGAAATTATTATAGACTAGTTTTTGTCGGAAGTATCCAAAGTGGTAAATATACCACGATGTTCAAGAATTTTGATATTTTCCCCTGATCAGGAGGAGACATTCTTTTTTCAACATCCTTACTCACTCGGGCTTGTTACATGAATTAGCGTCGGACCATTTTACAACTCATCATTCGAGAAATTCATGAACTTTCCGGACATCAATTCTTTTTAGATAGAATATGGTGGTGATTTATTGGTATTTTCTGGATATGTCTATCCGAACCCAGTGAGATTCATTGTTCTCCACAATGTTTGTGTCTTGCATGATTAATGAGTTAATAGTTCTATATTCGAACTGTTGATATCCGAGAGGATTAATATTATCCGGATGTAACGACACCCGAAGTGATTGGAGCAGTTACATTGCTTGTTAAAACGGTTTGGCTGAATAAATGTGTCTTTTCAACCAAGTGTTCAAATTAGAGACGTTGGATGACCGTTGATAAACGCTCCAGATATATTCGAAAATATTCAAATAAATGATTACCCCAAAATGTCCTCGCCTATAAATAGTGCTCATTCATTTCTCATTTTTATGGTACGCTGGAGAGAGAATTTTTGCAAGAATAAAGCATCCGAAGTAGAAGAATTATTGGAGCAAGATTCCCCTCCCGTAGAAGTAGATCATGATGTAGAGGTAAGCTCTCCATCATTCTGTCTGATAGTTCCTGGTTCAAAATATCTAGATCGTCAAGATTATCCGAGCTCTCCTACTACGTAGGCCATGGTACGAGACCTCAAGTCGAGATGTTGGCACTGCCGCCGAGGCAGAGAGTTTTGATCCCCCCCCCCTCTCGAGGTCCGCTTACTATGTTGCAATTTAGGTTATAACACTAGTATAAATCCTTACCAAAACCTTTTTATCCCGAATCCATAGGAACCCAGGATAGAGATGGTTCATGATTCTACTGAGAGCCCTCCTGAAATAGAGGCTTTTGAAGCCGGGGCAGAAGAAACAGTACGAGTAGCTCGCCCGGTTACGGCTGTAATACTTGTGAGCTCGGATTATGAGGATAACAAAAACATAGGTGTTGAGTTTGTCGCTCTGAAGGAAGAAGAACAAGAAGGAAATGATGAAGATGGTGAGGAAGAACAAGGTGGTGAGGATGAAGAGAGAGAAAATAAGGGGAGAATCCCCAAGGATGATGGAGAGGGTTCAAGCCAAACCGGGGAGGCAAATGCTGGTCGAGTTGTGTCAACCGGCACCACAAGAGATAAGGTTTATGAAATCAAGTATCCGAGGCCGAGCTTTGTGGTGACACATCCGGACGTTCCTGTGGAGTTGAATGAGGATGAAACTCTGCCAACAAGGAAAACTGAGTTGACCCAGGAGAGGTTAGAGGAGTTCCGGAGGAAATACGAGATGTCGGATTTAGTGGAGATGATTCTCCTATATCCTAGTCATGCCTTCTATAATCCCTCTCCCGGATGCATAGTTGTGTATGAAGTGTCCCTACATTGTGGTTGGAGTATTCCTGTGGCCTCTGAGGTTTTAGAGATTTTTAATGAGTTAGAGCTGAGCCCTCATCAGATCACTCCAAATTCCTTAGGAAATTTGATGTGCTTCGGGGTGCTATGCAAGCGCATCGATATTGCCTTGTCCACCTATAATTTCAAGAGATTGTTTGAGATCAAGATGAGACAGGCACATCCGAACATCTATAACATCACTATGGAGCACGTTTATGCATTCTTCGAGGATCCGATCTCATATATGGGGACCGAATTGTGGGGAAGATTTTTCTTTGTGCGCCCGGATCTAGAGGAAGGCCAATACGTGGAAGATAGGATTGTGTGGTCGTTCCGAAGCACATTCAGCAGGGAAGTGTTTAATTTCAATGAGACCCCCGCCAGAATCTCCCGAATTGGATGCTTGGCTTCCGAAAGAAAGAGTTCCTCATAAATATTTCTTTCGTGGTTTAATATGTTAGTCGTTTCCTTACTTAGCCGGGTTGACTGGGGAGTGTGAATGAAACAATATCTGTGATGTTTGTTAGTATGTGTCGAATCTCTAGTAATGTTGAGTCATTAGGGTCAGAACACTTATGTGCTTCTTTGTTCGTTGGTTTGGTTATCTTTAATTCCATTGTTGTTTTCCAATTTTCCTTCAAAGTGATTGACCCTCGGATGACTGATTGCTCTTCTTTGCCCTTTGTGCAGATTCTTGGTTCGATTATATCGAATCTAAGGGATTCTCAGAGGAAGCAAATGGAAGACCAGGAGAGAGAAATCACTGAGGGAACTCGGAAGAAGATCATTGATGTGAGCACCACTTTGCAAATGGAGGAGCCATAAAATGCTGCTGTTTATAAAAATGAGGTGCTCCGGAAGGTTTATGCTGGTGATGGTCCGCAAAGGATGGCCACTCCTGCTCAAGGGCAAGTTCCTAAAGCTGCAAGCAAAAAGCCTATGAAGCCGACTTCCTCAAGCTCGACCAAAGCCTCTCCCTCAATACCTACAATCGCGATCAAACGAGGTGCTGAGGGCTCGGTACCTCCTTCTAAGAAGGGTAAGGGAAAAACTTCTAAGGACTCGGAGTCGGACCTATCCTCCGAGATCAACAGGTTAGTAGCCATGTGCTGGTCCAGATAACGGCAAAGGAAAAGATTAGAGGGGTTTGAATAGTCTTTTCAAACTTTTGTCGAGAAATAGTCTTTCTCATAAACTGTGAGGTTTTTGATACTGGAATTAAGAGAGTGGAATAATTAAGCGATAGATAAACGTGATTGTGCTTTGCAGTAATAATGTGTGTGTGTGTGTGTGTGTGATGCTGGAATGGAAGTATAATAAAGTAAATAACACAAAATTTTATAGTGGTAGCTGGAGGTGGCGTAATCCTCCAACTAATCCACTCAGCCTTTCTGAGACCTAGAATTCACTAGAACAGATAATTGAGTTCACCTTATAATAAATCCTACTCTAAGATCCCTACAAACAAATGGTTCCCAACCACATGTTCCCCCTGAGTTTTTACCTAGCTCCTCGAGCCAAGTACTTCATGTACTCAAGATAACCTTGGAGCTTTTCCTTGATTTCTCAAACCATATACTTTTTGTACTCTACATGTTGATTGTGTTGGTTATATGTTGATTGTCAGGTAAGCTTCTCTTATAACTTTCCATCAATGTTTTCAGAGAGCTTGAAGAGATGATGACACTACTTGATATACTTGTACAATATATGGTAAGTTCTCCTTATGAATCGTTTCTGAGAGTATTATCTTCAGAAAGAACTATTACAGAATAAAAGATAACTTTTACAGATGTATTACAATGAAATACAGTCAATAGAATTACAAAAACTACTAAGTAAATTAAGACAATAGGAGAAACCAAGCTCCAAGTAAGACATCCTAATATAATTGTCTTCAAGTTTTAAAAATAACTTAGGTTCAGAAACCTCAAGTTCTTCAGCATCTCTCTGGATCAATGGGTGTCAACACTCCTGCAGTCTTCAGCATATTCATAGAGTAACCTTCTGACAGTTAGTTATGTCTTTCTGGATAGTCTACAAACTTCTCGATAAGTTTTGGCAGGGTCTTTGTTAGATTGAACAAAGTGCTTGACCCAAAGGTATTTACCCATACCCATGCATGGTTTACCTTCAGCAGTGACAACTGATGATACATGTAAATCTCCTCCAACTATGCAACGTCATCTAGGTATTGTTCCTTTGTCATGTAAAATGACTCATAAGGTTCAATTCCTAGTCTGTTCTGTTTGCTGAGAGTACCATCAAATTCCTGGTCTTGTGTATCTCATCAAGCTTGGGATAAGGACAGACAAAATTCAATGGATTCTACATGGCCTCAATCCTTATATGAACCTCAAAATCAAGCCATATCCTGGTGTTTGTTGGATTTATTAGTGTAGCCTTGTTGGTTCTCCATGCCATCATTTGATTGTAGATAGGTTCTGAAAAATTCTTATTCAATAGCAGATGTTGTAGCTCAAGAATCCAGTAACCATTCTAAAGATGTATGCATCTACAAGTTGATTGGTTGTCATCAATGTTGACATACTCAATCTGGGCAGCAGTTGGTCTCTCTTGTTCTTTCTCTTGAACACTCCCAAAATGAAAGTCCCTGCGCCTCTTTCTTTTCAGACCTATCTCCAGTTCTACTTGCTTTCTGGGGTTGTGCTAGATGATCCACCTTGGTTCGACTTGGTGTTACCAGAAGGAGTTCTGGCATTGATTGGTTTAACAGCCAGTGGTGGTTCAGGAAGGCTACCCACTTTCCTTCTCTTTTGAAGTGCATGCTCATCTGTATCAATCTTATCATCCTCATTGTCAAAAATATTAACAGGAGACTTACAGGTTTCCTGACCTTGGAACTCTCCTTCTTCCTTCTCTTCTTCTTGTTCAGAAGGCTTCTTTACTTCAGTTACAACAAGGGCCTTGGAACCCCTAGTTATTATACTCTTTAGCCTAGTTGATGTTCTAACTTTGGTTTCCAGGACCACGAGTTCTTCATAAGGTGTTTCCTTTTCTGGAACTTGACTTGTGGAGGGAGGTAGTTGTTTTATCTTCCTACCTCTGCCTTTCTGGGCAGGTTGATTCTCTTCCCCCATAGCCATGAATGACTGACTCAAACTGACGTACGAGTGAGATAGTGACTCAAAGTTCTTCTGTAAGTTGTTGTGAACTTTGTGAAGGTTTTGGACTTCGGTTCTGAGCTCTTGATTCTCATTAAGGAGTAACTGCTTCTTTTGGTTCAGCTCTTCAAGTGGACGGAAGATAGCCTCTGCTTTTTGTGTAGCATAAAATACGCTTCCTCAAGCGACTTGGTTGCATTATTGCAGTCTTCATCCTGGACCATGCCTAGATCTTTATGAGACAATGCAATGATAGTGGCTCTGTGTAGCAAGAGATTAGCTATCGACTTAAGGTCAGGTGGTACAGATGAAAGTACTTGGGAATCTTCAGCAATTAGCTCAGATCGCATCTTCACAAACACAATACTTCTTCTGAGGAATTTACGATCTCTAGCAAGTAATGGCAGGTGTTGAGAAGATGTGTGGAGCAAGAAATTCCCTCTTGTATGGGTGAGAAGAATTGCATCCTCTTCTGGAGCCATACATGTATCTTATCATCATCAATGCTCACGTATATGTGATCATTCTGATCAATGTTGTCAATCCTAGCAACCATTTTGCCTTTACTCTTGGCGTTGTCTTTCTCAGATGATGATATAAGTGGCCTATCTGATGCAACCATAGCATCATGCTCTGTATCATCTATCACCAAAGCATCCAACTCTACGGTCGTGTCATCGATATCTCTTTTCAATTGTTGCTTCTCAGCAAGGAGTGTCTTCTCCTTGGCATTCTCTACCTCAATTATCATAAATTGGGCTTCTTTAGCTTCAATAAGAGATTGGTACTCTTGACTAAGCTTACTTTCTTCTTCCAACAATTCTTTGAGTCTTGCAATTGTAGATTTATCAGCCTTAAGTTCTTCAGATGGGTCGGCTTGTTGATGTTGATCATTTGAGTTATGTTGGTCTTGTTGGACAACTGGAGGTGGTGATTTCCGTGATGATGGTGGGTCTCTCTGAGTAGAGTCTGGAGTAGGTGGAGTCCCTATTCCAGCATTTCCTTGTGCTATTCCATTCATCCCTGATGAAGGACTATCATCATCTTCATCATCTCATTGATTGTTGCTATCACCGCCTTCTAGATGTTCAGATGAGGAATCCATGTCATTCTCATGAGTTTCTTCCTGTTCATCTGAAACCAGGTTGATTACAGTAGGAAGTGTAATCCTTTGGCCGTTTACTTCCTCTTGTTCTGAGGGATCAACTCTAATTGTTTGGGACAATGCAGGGTTTAGAGCCATCAGCCTTCTGGTCTCTTCATTTGCAGCGTTGAAGGCATTCATCAGCTTCATCCCAACATCATAAGTAAAATTTTCATGGGTCAGTGTATGATGAGAGTAATCCTCTGTGAGAAACATAGCATGAACGTAATTCTCCAGATCGAAGGCTCTTGCCCTCCTCTCTTTGTGGTTAATCACCTTGACAAGCTCTGTTAAGTCAGCTTTTATGAGCTTTTGACACTGCCTAAAACACTTGAAGTGTCTCTTCATTGTGACTGTCTGGAAAATCTTTAGTAGATCAAGTGGGGCTTCCACGTCGATCACTGGTATAACTTGACCCTTAAAGAAAGGTATCAAAATTAGTTTTATACAAACTTCATTGTGGTTATATGAGAATAGAGAAGTCTAAGTATTTATGAAGATAAATGTGTATCAACACGAGGCTCATTTACTTCGACCTCTAGAGCAATAGGTGTTTCAGATACCATGGTCAGAGTAGTGGCAGCTTCCTCTTCAACCCATCTTTCTACTTGAACCTGAGAAATAAAATAAAACTTAATGCTTAGGAATATTCTACAGAAAGGTGTTAGAAGAATATGTAATTCTGAGAGTTTCACTTACTTCCAATTTAGGAAGCTCAGAATCAATTCTTTCAGAAACTTGAGTGGTCTCTAGCAACCTTTCTGGAGACTTAGCCAATTCCGCTGTGTCTATTTACATAGGTTTTGTGGGTGTCGCAACAGTGTCCTCATTGACCTTTTCTTCATAATGAACCTATCTGATTAAGCATATTGATTTTTACAAGTTATTCACGGAGAAAATGATTCTTATTTTACATACCTCCATAAAGGAAGGCTCAGCAACAATTTGTTCAGAAGGTTTTTCAACCTCTAGAATCTATTGTGTTTGTAGTGTTTCCACCATTTCAACAGCTTTCTCAATTGGAGCCTGTATAGAGAAAATACGAAGTTAGAAACACACAAGAATTTTGATATGTACAAAATTATTTCTTTTCACAGACAATTAACTACCTATTGCACATGCTTTTGTCCTTGTGGTGCAGAGGTTGAAGGAACCTCTTCTTCATTCAGACGGGTAGGCACAATATTTTCCCCCTGTTGTGGTGTCTCCATGAAAGCGTGTAACAGAAGGAGTTTATGAGCAACAAGTTTAACATTTAGTCAAATGTTTCACAAGTTAGATATAGAATACTCTTGTTACTTGTGTATATCCAGGCACTGTGGCTTCCATAACATGGCTTGAAGTTTCTGGTACTTACCTTTCCTCTACTCGATCATTCTGAGTGCCCGTTTCAATTTGATATTTCTTAGAAGGTTGAGGAACCTGCTCAAGTGCAAGAATTTCTTCAGCAATCAAGTCTGTTGGCAACTTCAATGTGGAAGCAATGTCAGAATCTTCCATCATTCTGTCATCCACCACCAAGCCTTCAGCTACTTGTTGCGGTATGACATCTTCAGCTGACCTCTATGGGATTGCATCTTCTGTAACCTTAGCTTTATTTGTCAGTGAAGCTGAGCTAGAGGCTCCACCATGAATCTATCTTCCATCTTTCTGTTATCCACCACCAAGCCTTCATCTGCCTATTGCAGTGTGACATCTTTAGCTGATCTCTCCGGGATTGCATCTTCTGTAACCTTAGCTTTATTTGTCAGTGAAGCTGAGCTAGAGGCTCCACCATGAGTCTATCTTCCATCATTTTGTCATCCACCGCCAAGCCTTCATCTTCCTGTTGCAGTGTGACATCTTCAGCTGACCTCTCTAGGATTGCATCTTTTGTAACCTTAGCTTTATTTGTTAGTGATTCTGAGCTAGAGGCTCCACCATGATTCTATGTTCGTGATCTTTTGAGTACCATTTAAAGTGGCACATCATCCTCTGAGTCTATTTCAATGTCTGGGATAGACTCATTGATCTGATTGAGCTCATTCACAAAATGTTCTGACATTTTGCCTAAGCTTAAGGATCTCCTTCTGAGCTGGAGTCCTTCTGGACTAGAATGGGTTGTTGGGCTTCAACAACTTGTGGTGCCCTCTCTAGCTGAGTTTCATCAATGACAAGTTGTATCCTCTTCTTTGTCGTAGGTTTATTGGTGCTTGATTTCTTTGCGATTTGGACCTCAACCCGTATCTATTCAGATACCCCTTCTACATGAACAACCAACTCATCTTTGGCAACCTTTTTCAAGGCTTCCCGATGAGCATATCGGTACACTGTGTTGGTTACCAGGATGTCCATGTGCTCTCTGAGCACAACTCCACATTTCTCTAAAATGTTGCAAATTTTCAGACCATAATGCATATTAGACATGGTGTCAGCACGACCTTTAACAACTTTGGGTTCAAATTCATTGACCCTGTTCACAAACTTCATGAAGAGATATTTCCCCCAATTGAAGATGTTATCTCTGTCGTTCAGCTCTTTTTGGAGAATGGCCATTAACATCCATCTCTCCAGACTGATCTGGTCAATCCCTCCTTTATTGCCATACATGCATCTGTGAAGGATGTTGGCCAGTACATTCCAGTGCTCAAGAGGTGTCTTGTTCTGATGTCTCCCAAAGTGAAAGAAGAGGGGCAATCCCCAATCTTGTCAATTGTTGCTTCTTCATACAACACTCTGACACTTGTATTTAGAGTCTTGTCTCTCGTATTTATATCAAATTTTGCCCACGATTCTTGAGACGGAAGATTTTGCAGAAAGAGTCACAATCAAGATGTATTTCTACACCTTGAACCTGGGATTTTATGAACGATTCTTCAATGTTGTTCACAATCTTTGTGTACACTTGGGCAGAGTTGTAAATCTCTAAGACATCAACTAGAGACAATCCAGTAGGTGCATCATAGAGAAACTTCTTGATGTGAACCTTGGATAACATCTTCACAACAAAGTTTATGACCGGTATAGAAGAGATGGCCCCATTCAGGTATTTCTCAACCATGCGTGCTCCCCAATTAATTTTAAGGCTGGAGGTCCATTCCTCTGGGATGAAATCACCCAACAAGCGTTTGTTCAACACTTGCAAAACTTTATTTTCTTGCTTTTCAGCAGAAGAAGCGGTCACAACTGAGTTCTTGGATGAGGTCTTTCTGGGTGCCATCTCTTTATATAGAGTACTGGGTAAGATTAGAGTAGAAGTGCTTGAATTCGAGAGAATTTAATCTATCTTTTTAGAAGACTAAATAGAAAACAGATGATTAACAGAAGTGAAAATTTGATGCAAGTGAAAATTTCGAATTTGGTAAAATTGTTTGTCTCTCACCAGAATCCTTTATATGTAGCAAGATAGAATTACATAGATACAACATACATATAGAAATTTGTATGTGTATTTGTGTACATTGCATTAGCGTGGTATACGTTTCTACTTTGCATTAAATGCGAAGTGGGCTATGACTGTTTTTGCAACAAGCATTACTTGCCGAGATTTAATCTCACCCGTTGATATCAAACGTTTATTCATCAAGGGCTATGGTTGAATATCTTTGCAATGATATCAATCAACAAATGTTCTTGTGTCCATTTAATGAATTTTGACAATATATATCCATAAGTCACTGATAGTGTGAGAGACTAAAAACCTTTGGTCTTATCATTCAGAGAGAAAGTCTTATTTTATGTTACTTATCATGTAAATGGGAAAAAGACAAAACCCTAGACATGTTTGAGTCCCAGAACTATGTACTTTGTTGGACTATTTGTTCCCCCATACTTCATGAATTAAATGTTTTTCTGAATTCCCGGTTTCAGAAAATACCACCGGATATTGACGTGTCCATAGTATTTGAGTTCTAGTTTAATATACTTTTGGACTATATAATAACCAGTCTTTTTGGACTCCTATTTCCAGAAGATCTTAGGCTTTTTGAGTCATAAGCCTGAGAAACCTAACCATCCTTCTTTACATATATATTATCTGAATACCCATTTCAGAAACTTGTTTCCTTTTCTCTGGTTCCTACTCACTCCTTTAGAGACTTGGAACTTTTCAGTTCTGCGGCAACTCCATTAACCCAAGACTATGTCTTAAAGTTAAGAACCTACTTTCCTGGAGTGGCTTAGTGAAGATATCTGCAAGTTAATCTTCAGTACCAACTTTTAGAATCTCTATATTGCCTTTCTCAACATGGTCTCTGATGAAGTGGTGTTTAACATCAGTGTGCTTAGTTCTGGCATGAAACTTTGGATTCTGAGTAATCGCAATAGCACTTGTGTTATCACAGAAAATGAATGTTTACTCTTCATTGATTCCATAGTCTATGAGTTGTTGTTGTATCCATAATATCTGAGTAGCACAACAACCAGCAGCAATGTATTCAGCCTCTGTGGTAGAAGTAGTAATTGAGTTTTGCTTGTTGTTAAACCATTAGATAAGTCTAGTTCCTAGAAACTGACAAGTTCCTGAAGTACGTTTCCTATCAATCATTGATCCAGTATAGTCAGCATCTAAGTAGCCAACTAAACTCAATCCACTTTCTTTAGGATACCACAATCCAACTTCTACAGTAACTTTAGCATACCTCAAAATTTCCATAGCAATGTTGTAGTCTGATTGCATAGGATTTGTCAAAAATCTAGCACACACCCGAACTGCATATTGAATATCAGGTCTTCTTGTAGTAATGTGGAGATGTGAATCTATCAACTTCCTATACTTATGTTCTCCAACACTCTTATTATATTTAGTATAAGTCATTTTGGTTCCTATGCTCATAGGTATCTTGGCATTCTTTTCAGAAGGCTTCAGGTTAAACTTGTTGAGCATATCCTTTGCATACTATCTTTGACTAAATGAATATTCCATCATTGAGTTGCTTGACTTGCAATCCAAGGAAATAATTCAGTTCTCCCATCATGCTCATCTCAAATTTGCTTTTCAGATTTGCAAAGTCATCACAAAGTTGCTTCTTTAGATACAAATATAATGTTATCAACATACACTTGAACTCAAAGTAGGTTCCCATCATGGTTTAAGATAATCAGAGTTTTATCAGCTTCACCTTTCTTAAAACCACTTTCTAAAAGTTATTTGGCTAAAGTGTCATACCATGCTCTCTGAGCCTGTTTCAGTCCATACAGAGCTTTCTGTAACTTATAGACCATCCTACTTTTTGAGGAAAGATCAAAGCCTGGTGGTTGATCAACATAGACTTTCTCAGCAAGTTCACCATTTAGGAATGCACTTTTAACATCCATTTGGTAAACTTTAAATTTATTATGAGCTGCAAAGGCTAGAAATAGTCTGATTGCATCCAATCTTGCAACTGGTGCATATGACTCATCAAAATATAAGCCTTCAGTCTGGGTAAATCCCTTGGCAACCAACCTAGCCTTGTTTCTGGTTATTTAACTAAACTTATTCATCTTATTTCTGAAAACCCACTTAGTTCCAATCACAGATATTCCTTCTACAAATAGAACTAGTTTCCAGACCTTGTTTCACTCAAATTGATCCAACTCTTCTTGCATTGCAGAGATCCAGTCATGATCCTTTAATGCATCCTCAATAGTCTTAGGTTCAATGTTTGAAATAAAACAACCAAAGAGAGAATCAGCATTTTCAGCTATTTCTCTCCTAGTTCTAACACCTTGATCAATTAGACCAATCACATACTTTGCAGGATGATCTCTAATCCATTTCATTATAGGTTTTGAACTAGTAGGGTCATTATCTACGTGATATGAATGTGAATCACTATGATTATGAGTTGATACTTCTTCAGCATCAGTGATATTTTGTACACAAGAAGTGCGGTAAATATTAGACACTCGTTCAGTGTTAGAGGTTTCTGGAATAAGTCTTTAAGAAAGGTTATTCCTAGAAAGGTCTCTACGATGAGTAATCTTAGTTTCTATTTGTGGAATCCTCATAGGAAAATCTTCATCATGTCTAAGAATCATCTGGTTGTTAAAAATATGCACTTCATGCTTTTCTTCGTTACACTCATCCTTAATATTAATGACAGATTTTCTCCTTTCTGAGTGTTCTTCTTCAGAATCCTTAATTAGGAGTTCCATGAATCTTTCTAAGAGTTCTTCATCAAGAGGTATTTTCTTGTTTCCTTCATGGAATACTACATGAACTGATTCTTCAATCTTCTTTTTTCTTTTGTTGTATACTCTGTAGGCTTTGCTATTCATAGAATAAACAAGAAATACACATTCACCAGCCTTTGATTGAAATGTTCTCAAGTATTCTTTTCCATTTTAAGAACAAAACATCTACGACCAGACACCCTCAAATGTTTAATATTAGGGGGTCTACCAACCAAATGTTTATACGGAGTTTTGTTATGGTGTTTATTTATCAAACATCTATTCTAAGTGTAGCATGTTGTATTTACAACATCAACCCAATAAATTTCACTTATTTCAGCATCAGCTAGCATTGTCCTTGCAACTTCTTTAAGGGTCCTATTCTTCCTTTCAGCAACACCATTTTGTTGTGGTGTCCTTACTGAATATAGTAGATGTTGTATACATTTGCAGGTACAAAACTCTTTTATGTACTGGTTAACAAACTCAGTAACATGGTTTGTTCTGATTGTAGATACCTTGTCATTTTTCATGACTTCAAGCTTGTTCAGCAAGTTTGGTATCTCCACCATAGCATCAAATTTTGTTTTCAGAAAGATAACCCATGTAACAGTTGCTATCAAGAAGGTCCTAATGCAACAATATAAGGAAGGACAAAAGTGATAGTGGAAAGCTAGAATTTCTTATAGCAATTATCAGAAGTGGAAACAATCCCAAGCCACTAAAAATTTGAATGTCAGGGCTAGAAGAAACTTGGCTAGGAAGACTAAGCTTGCTGAAAAGCAAACTCAGAAACCTGACAAGTCTTTGAAGCTACCACGAGGAACATCAAGGAACACCTAAAGAAGGAAGATCGATCTAAGATCTGATAATTCTATGATTCCTCCTTATGTTCCAAGTAGACAAAAATCTACTCCTAAGAGATTCATTCAGAATGGTTTAGTCTAAGTGGTTTAGTTTTTGAAGCACGAACCTATTCATGTTTTCTGATTTATGCAAAACACGTCATGGACTAAGGCTCAATTGCTATTTGATAGTGGATGCAGGAAGCACATGATAGAAGACAAAGCAAACTTGGTCGATTATAGATTACGTGATACCGGACCAAACATCAGGTTTGCTGGAGGAGAATTAAATCCTTCTATAGGATTTGGCAACATAAAATTGGGGTCCCTTACGATCTCTGACGTATTACCTGTTAAAGGTTTGAAATATAATCTTCTAAGCCTGAGCCAGTTCGCAGATAGGGGATATTCGGTGAAAATAAAATCGAAGTTCTATAAATTGATTGATAATGAATCAAAGCAGATGATCTTGGCGAAAAGGAAGTCTATATGTCGCGGGTTGGACATCTGCCACAACTAAAGAATGTCTCATGGTGAGTCAATCAGGTCACACTGAAGAACACTGGTTGTGGCACAAGAGAATGAGTCACTTGAATTTCCAAACTCTGAACAAACATGCCATGAAAGAGTTAGTGGTTAGATTACCTAAAACAACATTCAGAAAGGATGGTGTCTACTCTGCTTGTCAAATTGAGAAATAATCCAAAACCTCTTTCAAGTCCAAAACAATACATTCATGTGTTAGACCACTGCCACTATTACACATGGATCTTTTTCAATATTTACAACTAGTTATGCAGGCAAAAAGTATGGTCTAGTTGTTGTAGATGACTTCTCTAGGTTTACCTGGATTGTCTTTCTAAAACAAAAGTCTGATGCTAGGGTGGAGATACCGAACTTGATGAACAAGTTAGAAGTCATTAAAAATAAAATGGTATCTGCAATCAGAATAGACCATGGTACTGAATTTGTCAAACAGTACGTAAAAGAATTTTGTACCTGCAAAGGTATAAAACATCAACTATCTTCAGTAAGGACACCACACCAAAATGGTGTTGTTGAAAGAAAGAATAGAACCCTTAAAGAAGCTGCAAGGACTATGCGAGTTCATGCTAAAATAAGTGAAATTTATTGGATTGAATCTGTAAATACAACATGCTACACTCGGAACAAATGTTTGATAAACAAATACCAAGACAAAACTCCTTATGAGCTTTTGTTTGGTAGACCCCCTAATATCAAACATTTGAGGGTGTTTGGTTGTAGATGTTTTGTTCTTAACAATGGAAAAGAATAC